>PVIU01014951.1:0-50004 GCA_004026605.1 Ondatra zibethicus | reverse complement strand
TATTTTCCTTATTGGGAAATCTCATTATAATCAAATGTATTTTCCCATTTTCTTGAATAGAGCTCTCTAGACTTTTCTCATAGTTTTCTTAATTTCATTGGTTCATGAAGCTTTAATCTACAGGCATATTTGTGTAAACTGAAACTTACAGCTATAATAAAAGAATGACAGCATATTCTGTGTGTGTGTGTGTGTGTGTGAGAGAGAGAGAGAGAGAGAGAGAGAGAAAGAGAGAGAATATGGTGTGTGAGATGTGAAATAAATGGAGCTCTCTTTTGTTGAAAGTAGAGATTTCAAGGTGCGTGGAACTGGGACACATTTTTAAGTTGCTTTATTTAATATTTGATCATATTTTTGTCTTATAGTTCATGTCTAATAAATTATCTATGGAATTAACATGAACAATCAAATTAATTTTCAATTAATTCTAATCGGTGATGACCCCAGACTGGACATACCTAAAAACTAATCAATAGCAAGGTGGTATATTTATAAAATAAATTATAACTTAGTAATTAATAGAATGTGTCGATAGTATGGTAACATAAGTGTTTAAAATATTAAATAAAACCAACATAAATTCAAATATACATCTAGAGTTCATTTTCATTAACTATAAACAATGGCAAAGTTAATCTAATAGTTTAAATCGCATTATGTCTTCTATAGTCTAAGATTAATCTGACAAGTTTAAGGCAGTGTTCTCTAGATGTGTATAATATTTATATCTCATTAAACTGAATACTTAAAATATGTTTTTTGTTTTATTTATTAAATACTTATTGATGTAATTCACCTTTACATATAAAAATTTCAAAGAGGTCTTAAATGATTGATGATTAATATATGCAACACATGCTGTCTTTTACCTTGAACTTCTTTGTTTATGTTTATCTACTTGTCCATTGCTCTGACAGTTCTCCTTCATAGTGTCAATATAAAGTTCTTCTTAAATACTTCCTCTGGATACACTTTGTTGGACCATCCTTGCCTTGTGTTCTAGCATCATGTCAGTTCCTGTTATAAAATACTCTGATAAATACAAAACAATGTAGGAGAGTATTAGTCAGGGTTCTCTACAGTAGTAGAACTTATAGAATGCATTGCTTTCTATATATAAAAAGGGTATTTATTAGAATGACCTACATGCTGTACATGCTATGGTCCAGTTACTGCAGCAATGGCTGCCTATGTACAGAAGTCCATGAATTCTGTAGTTGTTAGATTGGTAAGACTGGATGTCTCAGCTAGTTTCAGTATATGCTGGAATCCAAAAGTAGTAGCTAGGGAGTAATAATACTTGCTAGACAGTTGAGAGTAAGCAGGTGCAAAGCAAAACCTTCCTTCTTCCATGTCCTTATATAGGCTTCCAGAATAAGGATTGGCCCAGATTATGGGTGTGTTTTCCAAGCTCAAAAGATTTTTGTTAATATCTTTTAATATCAATGGACTTGATTCACCAATAAAATGACACAGACTAACTGAATGGACCCAAAAACAGGATTCATCCTTCTGTTGCATACAAAAACACACCTCAAGTTTAAAGACAGACATTACCTCAGGGTAAAGGGTTGGGAAAAACCTTCCCAATCAAATGGGCCTAAGGAGCAAACTGGTATAGCTATATTAATATCTAAAAAAACAGACTTCAAACAAAAAGTAATCAAGAGAGATGGAGAAATCCATTTTATATTCAACACAGGAAAAATTCATCAATATTAAATCTCAATTCTGAACATTTAGGCACCCATATGTATAAAAGAAACATTATTGAAGCTTCAGTCACATATCAAACACCACACACTAATAGTGGGAGACTCCAAAACCCCACTCTCACCAATGGACAGGTCAATCAGACAGAAACATAATAGAGAAATAAGAGAACTAACAGATCTTATGAATCAAATGGTCTTACCAGACATTTATAGAACATTCTAACCAAACAAAAGAATATGGCTTCTTCTCAGCACCTCATGGAACCTTCTCTAAAACCAACCACATACCTGGTCACAAATCATATCTCAACCTACACAAAACAATTGTAAGAAACCCCTGTATCTTATCATCACCATGGCTTAAAGTTAGAGTTCAGCAACAAAACAAATTATAGAAAGTCTGCCAATTCATGAAAGCTGAATAATGCTCAGATGGAATTTAAAAGTTTTTATGTGAAATTTTAAACTCTACTTCTTAAAAATGCTTAATACTTTTGAAAACATATTATAAAACACTGCTTTGAAATGGGCAGCATTGAGGAATTACTGTGACCTTGTTAAACAACAGTTTTTTCTATATTCTGTAGATTTTCCTAAAGAAAATAACCCATTTATTCTCTAAATATCCTATCATTGTATTCCTAATCTAAGAAAACAGTGAAGGAGAGAGAAAATTTGTATCTCCCAAACTGAGGTATATGTGAATAGAGGGAATATTCTAATTACTCTGCCTGGAATATAGCTATGAATTATACCAATATAGACAGCCTTTTATTATAGCGATTAAACGAAACACAGAATTTGTAGATAATAATGATTGAAGTAAAGATAATTCATGCTTTTCTGTTTTTCAGATTTATCTTATGCCTGGACCTTCAACGACAACCCATTGTATGTTCAAGAAGACAAAAGACGATTTGTATCTCAAGACACAGGGAACTTGTATATTGCCAAAGTAGAACCCTCTGATGTTGGCAATTACACTTGCTTCATCACGAACAAAGAGGCCCATAGAAGTGTCCAAGGACCACCTACTCCTTTAGTACAGCGCACTGATGGTAAGACCATGAGTTATCTTCAGACTCCACATTGGGACTCTTACATGGTGGGGAAGTATTCAGGGTCTTTTGCTTTCTTTTTATGATTGGAACCAAATATTTGGAGTTTAGATTAAATTCATAAGCGTAATGGAGGTGAGGTATTACTAAAATCAAAAGGAATTCTGTAAATCTATACCCACATAGTACAATTTACATGTTTCTGGGTATAATGTGACATTTCATTTCTGGCACTAGAAAAGCTTATCTTCTAGTTGCTTAAGGACTGATGTATAAAAATTATGTTTGTCTGGGGGTAATTAGTGTGTGTGTGTATGTGTGCATGTGGATACTGCCAAATTTTCATACTGAATTGATGAACACATTTTGCAACCTCTTGTATTGTCCTCTTTCTTTTCTATCATTGCCATTATTTCTTGCTGTTGTTCAACCTTTTTTTTTAACCTGGCTGACAAAATAGAAAAATGAAAATATTATATTATACCCAAGGAAAGCAAAGCATTCCAATGATGGAGTGAAAGATTTATGTTAAATTATATCTCCAAGGAAAGGGACTCAGCTTGGTCTCTGAAGAGCATCATACCTTAGTCAAGCCAGAGCTGGTGCAAGATTTAGAGAGCTAGAAAGTCAACTAAGTGGAAAAATCCTCTAGTTGATTCTCTAATTAAATGTTCACAGTGGGATATGTAAAGATAAAAAATCTGTTAGTTAATTTTATTATCAGACTTTAAACTTGAAAGGCAGTACCTCATAGAAATCTGTCCCTCTGAAGAGTTTGAGACAAGCAAGGATATAATGATAATCAAGCTAACACAGAACTGTGAAGTCAGCTCCCCAGAGTTCTCATGGCAGAGATTTCAGAGCCAGTAACTATTCAAATATTTCTGCAAGGGTTTTTATTCGCATATAAGTAAACATTAGATTCATAAGTTCATTTTCTCCCTTACTGTGAGAGTCTGTTCATGAGAGGGAAAGTGTATGAACTAACAATTTGCATTGAAATTGTACAACATATTTTCCTGTTTTATTTTTGTTTACTCTTAGGTTTTACTCCACCTTATTAATTCTTTTCTTCTCCCACCTCTTCCACTCCTTTCATCATTTAATGTTAAAAGTATATTGTAAACATTGTGTGTAATATAAGTCAATTAACTTCTCTAAAAGATGGCATGCAAAAACTACCAGTTGTTAAGAAAACAGGAAAGCAAAAATGAAAGCATCCAATTTAGTTTTAGAATCAGCATCTGGTTGGGATATTGTAATAATAAAGTTTTAAAAATTAGATATTTTTATTATATATTTTTGATGCAATTTCTGTTTCCCAGAGTCTCACTGACCATCCAATGTCCATTTAGGTATGGTAGGAAAGTGTCACTGTGTTGTTTGTCATATCATTTTATAAAATTATTAAAGTTGTAAAATAATCTCAATATGGCATTGATTAATTCAGATGAAAATAGCCTAGAACTATTTTTGCTTGTAGCAACTCTTCTGGGAGATAGTGTGTTTCTGACACCTTAGAACACTGTTTAATTATAACCTTAATTTAATAATTCCTTATTAAATCCCTAAAATGGTAGAAATAAAACTTTTACAAGTGTGCTTTGAACATAGCAGCAAAATCTTCTGGTTCCAATATTAATATATATATATAATTTCACTGGCATAGTTACTTTATATGTTTTGCTGCAGAATAGTGCTGTTTTTGATTGTGGTGATGAAGCAGAGGTCTGATAGTTTTAACTGGATCTTCCTCCCTTCTCCACAAAAATTTCTGGCCAATGAGTTGTACAAAGGGAGGATGGAACTGTATGTCCCTAATGAAAAATCTTTGTATAAAACTCAAAAGCATGTGTCCATTTCATGATTGGAATTCTTAACAGTGCTTAAAATCCAAGAGTCACATTTTGGTTAATGAAGCATTTACTTCTTAGGAAACTTCTATTCTCCAGAAATGCTGCTAGCTGTTTTGGTATTTAACAGGTGTCATGGGGGAATATGAGCCAAAGATTGAAGTGCGTTTTCCTGAAACAGTACAAGCTGCAAAGGATTCATCTGTAAAACTGGAATGCTTTGCCCTTGGAAAGTAAGGTTGTTTTTTTATGGTTGTTTTAATTTTTTAAAATCTTTTTCTTATTCCAACATTGCTCTAAGGAAAAAATTGCCAACAGATATCAAGGGCTGGGCATAGTGGGATTTTCTGATTGGAATTTAAACAACAACAAGATATCTAATACTCTGAAAGTGATTGGGCCTGTGGATAGAGCTTGAATACATTGTGCCCCACACAATACACTCACAGTCAGAAAGAATGTGCACTTGTATAAAATGATGAAAAAGTCATTGAACATTTGACAAACACTTCACTCGTCTCTGACACCTAGAAATGTATTCCCTGGAGTGTTTCCATGCTTAATTATTCAGCAATTCTTATAAATGAAATATCTGGACGCTTTCTTCCAAATTAGACTAATTAACATCCATTGTTCACAATGCAAAATTAGAATTGAGCCCAACCTGCTCTAGGTAGTTTGTTTTATTCATATAAATGTGCATTTGCAACAGGTTTGGATGCCTTTAAGCCATCAATATATCTACACATTTGGCAAAGAACATTAAAAATACCTTTTCTCTTCATGGTATTCAAATCTTATTTCAGTGCCTGTAAACAACAGTAAACACCAGGGAAATGGACTGATGGATTAGTTCCGTTGTTTTCAAACTTTAGTGCACACCTGAGTTACCTTGGTATTTGTACAGTTACACTCAGATTATTGCCTACTCCCTAGGGAAACACTTGATTTAGAAACCCCCATCTCATAGCTATTTTCCATTCCTTAGAACATATTCTAGGTAATATGAGAGTAATTTCTGATTGTGAGTAGCAAGGGATTATCTTTAACCCAAAGGCTATTTATAATGTGACCACCACACTAGTAACATACAGATTGACTTTCCAGACACAGAAAATCATCCTTACAAGTATCAGTCTTTTATTAAGTGTGCTAAGAACATATATTGGCTGTCCACTCTTGGTTTCTTTTCATTAAATGGCATTGCATATAGCTGTGAATTAGATTTCTCATATAATTCATTTCTTATAAAAAAAAATCATAGTTTATGCTCATATAGCTATGGTCTCAGTGTATTCATCCAATAAACCTATTGCTTGATTAATAATTCTTAATGAAGTAATACATAAATAATTTTTGATTGTATGACTCTTGAAACATGATGACTTCTACCACTCTAAATTTTCTCAGAACCATAGTGACACCAATCATCCAAAGTAGGTCAATAATATCATGAAGATTATTTTTAAAAGACGAGTGGAATAGCATCTCAGAAAAGAATACTATTGTATCATATTTTTAGAGGTAAATATTTATTACTTGAAACAAATCATACCATAAGAACAAAACCATGAAACTGCTTGAGGAAAGTCCTGATTGTTCTGTTAGAAATAGTTTCATTTTTCAGCCCCTATAGCAAAACATTCATAAGAGAGCATCTATGTCACTTAAAATCTTGCAGAATGATATTTTTCATTGTGCGTGTGAAAGTAAAGCTTAGAGTGAATAAGTAACTAACCTGTTTTCAAAATTAGGAATATTTAAAGAAATAGTAAGGTGGATGCTTTTGAAATAATTGAGAACAAATTCAATTCCCAATTTTCTCAAGAGTTATGTTATCATTAGCATATGTTTATATCTTCTGTGAATCTCCTCATTCTCATCCAACAGGAATCGTAAGCATCCTTGCCTAGAATGTTGGCAGGGGAAGTAAGAATGGGTAATACATATAAAATATTTAGCTCAGCACCGTCACTTAGCTTGTAATGTTCACTGAGTTATTTTAAAGCCACAGTGTGAAATTCATTCCAATTTGGATAACTAGTATTGCAATGAGTGGAAGGGTTCCAACTACAATATGAATATAAGAGTGTCTGTTATCCTCTCTCACCAACACATTAGTCTCTCTGGCTTGCTGTCTATGAGACTATGGAAAGAAGTAATCGGAGTCAGTCATGGAGAAAATAGAGAAAAAGAAGGGAAGCAACATGTTTGCCATGATGTTTGGATTGGTCATTTCATTTTGTGTTTTTCTGTAGTGTTCATATAGATTGAAAACTTAAAACTTGGAAATGATATGTTACTCCATGTACACTATTGCCATGATCACCCTTCCCTTCTTTTCAGTCTTCTCATCTTCCCTCCCCTTGTCTCATCTCTTTCCCCATCTCTTCTCTCCTAAGTTCTCTGTATCTTTCTTTCCCCCATTTCACACACACACACACACACACACACACACCACATACACACACACACTCTTTATCCCCTCACCTTTATTCCAGTCTCTCCATCTCATAAATAAATTGTTCATAATGAATAATGTTATCTGTATTTTTAGGTAATATTTCAACTCAGAATAATGCTAAAGGTCTGGGTCTCCTTTCAGACTAGTTCAGACTAGTTGGTTTTTTTCTAATTTGGAAATTAGGAAATGGAAGAATAGATTAAGATATAGGCAAGAATTGTTGACGCTGTCTCTTAACTTCACAATTTGATTGTATGATTGTGAGATGTCATAGTTTCATGTTAGAAAATGTATGAGCAGCATGTGGGAAAAGTGAAATCTTTGAACATGAGTCTTATGGAACAAATTAGAAATAAATAATATTTCATTCATATTTTTACTATGGTTACAGAAGCAATATGTTTAAAACTAAAACCTTAAACAAGATATAAAATTTATAATCTTAAAATCTCCAGAAAATACCTAACTGATTTTATAAAAAATAAAGTATTAACATTTAACTTAGTACACTTGAGTTGGAAAATATTTTTTATTATAAATACTATAAATAGATTTATATGGAAAGAAAATATTCCTGATTGAGAAATTAGATTTATTTTTAAGATTATACAAAAACCTATTTCACATGAAACAATATTAAATGAAAACTAAAAAGATGGTGAAGACTCTGCAAGTGTACTTCTGAGAAATCATTATGACAGAAATAGTTTTATAAAGTACACTTCCTCAAATTATATTTGATATGATTATTCAACACTAAGAATATATTTATTCAACTATCATTAATACTGAATTGAAGCACCATGGGATTGAAACTAAAAGTCCAAAACATCCTCTGGGGTGAAGGATAATTTAAAATGCCCTGGATAAAAAGCTTACATTTTATATAATGAAATGTTAGTGCACATTCAACTTTTTGAAATATGAAATTGTTGATTATACTTTGAAAAACATTAAAATGTGAGTTACCAACAAAAGGGCTTTATATCTGCTTGCCAAATGTTTTCAAAAAACTAATAATGTTTATGAAACATCACAAAACTGTGAAAATAATTGTTGGTATTTTGCAAATTTTGACATTTACCAAATAATATTCTCTTTTAAATTCATAGGTACAAAATTAACAAATATAAAAATAGTTTATTTGCTAAAGGGTACTTTGTTATAATATCTAAACTTACATAATTATCTGCTGTATAATTAATAATCTGAAAATAAAATCAACTTTCTTAGCTTTTAAATTAGAATTTTATAATTATATGTTTAGTGCCACTTTTTTCATAAACTCTTTATAACCCAGCCTTTTAAAAGTAGTCCACAAGGCAATGAGAACACTTAGTTGGCTCAGGGAGAAATGAATTCAATTATTTATTACTGGAGTTGCACAGTGAATGCTCAAGGCCATGTGTATGAGAGAGACACAGAAATGAGAGACAGGCAGAGATGGAGAGAGAATCAATATCTGGACATCTTAGAAAATATTTAATTTTGTAGGAAAAGATAATTCCTGAAGGATCTTTGTGTGTGTGTGTGTGTGTGCGCACACGCGTGCACATATGTGTGCAGTGTTTATGGAAATCCAGGTGCACTTACATATATATGAAACGCCATCCACATTCTAGAAATACTTTTCCCTTTCTTTATCTTGGTTGGTGTTCTGTTAGCCTGGGAACGTACAGTTTGGAATCTGTCACTAACTTAAAAATATTTAGATATTATTTCAAAATTTTCATTTTTATGTCATACTTCAGCCTTTTCATAACATATCTTTTATATCATTAGTCATTGCCCACATTTTTATATTATGACACATTTTCTGTTCCGTTCTTTTTGCATTTCAACTTGGGAAATGCTTCTACTGCTGCTCCTTCTCATTCATTTCACCTACTCATCACACATCTTCCACCCACATCTGACCCACCAGGCATTTTCCTCCTTAGCATTAATGTATTTTATGTCCAGACTCCTCTTTTGGATTGTTCCTAAGCATTTTTCCACCAGTTCCTCCATGAGGTCTACGTCTTCTGTTATGTCTCTTTGCATTTCAGTAGTGATTCCAAATTACTGTTGTTAATGCAATTAGATTTGAAAATAACAATTTCATACTAAAATGTTCTGTCTGTTAATTTTAAAATTTTTCTCAGTTTTGAGTTTTCGTCATCTAAATTGTTTTTCACTATGGGTTGCATTTTTAGTGTAATATGTGTGTTTTGTTTAAACTAGGATATGATATGTGCCCTGAAAGGAACTATGGTAGCAATGGTTTTGAAGTGTGAATTTTATATTTGTTGGACTTGCTGATGTCTTGCTGTAGTTTTGCTGTCAGCACCTAAACTAGTCTCCCCTGCTTTTGTCTCTGTTTCCTTTATCGTCTCCTAATTAGTTACTTAATAGACAATGATTTGCAGTGATTTCAACAATATCACTGTTAGCTGTATGAAATTCAGTCCTTGTTTACTAAATTTAGCATCTTGGCCATTTATATGACTGTTCATTTGTTTGTTTTTGTTGTTGGCCTAATCACAGTTATTAACTGTTCTACTAATTGGAGAAGTAATTATTTTAGGTTGAATATTTAACATCATAAATAGCATTATTAAAAGTAAGATTGTAATATCCAGCTTCAATCTGTACACAGTTTATTTCACTGGGTCTGCTTTTGATTTTATGTCTTCATATTATAATTTCTATAAGTAACTACACTGAGAGGAAGAGGAAAATTACAAAAATAAAGCATGGTTCTATGTCTCTATGAATCTGAAAACAAATTCTGACATATTACTTGTGGTGGATAATATGCAAAGACATGGGAGTATGACAGTAAACACTAGACATAAATAAGGCATACTTGGATTTTATTGCTATGAATTCAATAAACCCTGTTATGGGGCACTATAGAAAATGATAAGGTGAGGAAGATTCCCAACATGATCCAAGTAGGGCTGCAGGCAAAACAGAGAACAAAAGTTTATGGAATGTCTCAGGTTCATAAGTTCTGGGATTCTGCAAAAATAGATTAAACAGAAGGTCTTCATCTAACACAGGAAGCAGATACTAGTGTGTCTAAAACTATTACCTCTATACTGAAGATAATCATCTCAGATGTTTTATAACCAAATCTTATTGGGCAGGGAAGGCATAATATGAAGAATTTTGTATTTCCAAACTCCAAATCATTTATTTTTTTATGCTGTCTAAACCAGCAACCACCCTGAGAAGCAGTGTGGAACCAAGAATTCAAATTTCACTTGGAATTAGATTCATGAACAAAGACCTACTTGAGGGAGAAGTCTAAACCAGCTTCAGACAGTGGCTAAAGATAAATATATTTGTGAAGTTGCAACCCAAACTCTGATAAGAGGACAGATACCAGTTGTGGGTAAATCTAAATTATGGTGCTAAGATGGAGATCTTTGTGGCGAAGAAACTTAGGATCACTCAGATCCGACCCTTTCCCTTGCAAATGAAGATTCATTTTTTCCATCAGACTTGTAATCCGAGAATCAAAGACACTGGGTGAAAAGCAGTGGCTGCTTGGGAATGTGCCATGCTGTACTTGCACAGTGGGAATGCCGCTTACACTAGGGGCACACACAGAGAGACAGAACACATTACCTATACTTAAAAGAAATATTCTCCAGGGAAAAGCATACAGACTGGTTCACTAACAAAAAATGTCGGTCCTCAAAAACTATATATCCAAGTAACATTCCACAGAGTGATCAAGTTTTATTTAGGAATATAAATAGCTGTATATGCATGTAGTAATTAATGAGACTAGAGGCCATGAATTTGAAAGAGAACCAAAAGGGGTATATGGGAGGGTTTAGAAGGATAAAACTGAAAAGAGAAATGTTGTATTTATATTATAATTTAAAAACATAAATAAAAATAGTCTATCATGCACTCAATACTATGCTGGGTCAGTTATTTATACTTTATCTCTAATGCAATCATGACTGAAAAAACGGTCAAAGACTGGATTGAAATCAGTAAAGCCATGACTAAACCCAAAAAGTTTTCTCTTCTCTTTTCATTTCTCCTTGCCTCGTTCCTTTCCTCACTCACTTCTTATTACCTTCAGCTTTCTTAATTTTTCAGCTCCTTATTTAAACTGTAAGTTTCCTAATCACTTTATTTTCTTCCTTTTTGAAAGACATAGTTGTTGTTAACTATTTTTTACACTTAAATACTTGGCAAAATTTTGTTATTTTTGTTACTACTCTCTCTTGTGAGTGGTAAAACACAAGACTGCCTAACAAGATGATCCCTATAAAATTTAAAGGAACACCATCCCAACCTAAATTGCAAAGCTAAATTATGAAACAGAAAGGCATTCAAACCATATAAAACTCAGAACTTCTCAGTTGCCAAGTAGAAAGATAAGGAAGTTGTTGAAATCTCAGACAACGTACTCAAAGTGTGGCTTAGAAATGAAAGATGAAGATTTTCAGGGAGATGCAGAGAAACCAGAGAATGAAACAAGGTGGTGAAGCCAAGACTTGGACAGTAATTCAGCCTCATGAGTAAGTAACTCAGCAAGAACATTGAAATTAAGAAAGAGCTCAAATTCAAAAAAATAAATGCAATCATTATGCAGAGCTTCATCAGTTGACTAGATGGAGCAGAAGAAGACTCCCGGGGACCAATAGAATGGCCAAGCAATCATTACATCAGATGATAAAGAATAAGAGGAAGTATACTACACTCTGTAAGAATTCAGGGACATGCTGTACCAAAGGTTCATAAAAGGTATAAAAGGGAATTTATATATAAACTAATGTTGAGAAAATCTCTTTCTGGATATTATACCAGAAAGTCCCTGAAATCTTCAGAGAAATATGGACATGCATAGCTGAAGAGATGACTCAGAAATTGCTGCTCTTGAAGAGAAATGGGTTTTACTTCATGGACACACACCAGTTGGCTAAAAAATGCTTGTTAACACCATATCCAGGAGACCTGACATTCTCTGGTCTCCAGGGGCACTGCATGCACCAGGGACCATAAACTCACAGAGCCACACACATACACATAAAAAATAATTTTTTAAAAATGTATCTCAAGTAGAAATGACCAAACAAAATTTTCCCATGTTTCACTATATTTAATATACTACTGAGTCCAGTAAAAATGAATATTTGATAGTTACAAGAGATAAATGGCAACAGGCATCACAGACAAAATATCAGATCAGACACTCAGCAGACTAAATACCAAAAACACTAGAAATAATGTATTTAAAGACCACAGAGTAAATAACTGCCAATCAAGATAATATTCAGTAAAATTATATTTTTAAATTTATATAATACTTTACTCCAAAAACTAGGGCTGTTGAAGGTGTCACTCATTTCTTTCTTTTCTTGGAAGTCTTATGATGTCAGTTGCTCAATTTGTTGACTGAGCTTTCTCCCCATAATTTACCAATTTTTCTCTGTTTCCAACAGGGAGGTAAGTCAAGTCCTAATTGCTATTTCCTGGCTAAAAATCAGATAGTTTTTCATGATAATTTTGAAATTAAATAAAGTCCAGTTTAGAGACTTATAATGATTTGGTCTGGCATTCACAATTTTACCTTTATAGTTTTGACTTCAAAGCTCATTCTCATAATTCTCTGATATTTATGTCAGATTACCTTTTACATGTGTACCTCTGTGTTCTATATCAATATCCATTTTCTGCACATCCTTTACTAATTACCAATTTGGTTTTGGGGTATAGGGTCTCATGTAGCCATGCTAGCCTCAAATTCTTACTTTATCTGCTTCTGCCTCTCAAGTACCACCATGGAAAGTGGAGATGGTCCTGAAGATCAGTCTCAGGGCTTTATGAATGATATGAGCACCCTACCTTCTGAGCTATATTCCCAGCCTTTTAAAGCTAATTGCAGCACATATTTTGAGAAATGGAAATATGAAAATATCATATATATTGTCTGTTGATTACTAATACTCCAACAATAATGATCTTATTTTAATATTAAAATGAGCTTGCAAAATACACATTTTTAAAAAATCAAACTATTCTTTTAATAAGAAAAAATAGTATTTTTCAGATAATCACTCTGAGGCAATGAGAAAATTAGACCCCACTGATATGTTTTCAAAATTTTCTCTCTAGAGATGATTAGGAGGAGATCTGAAAACACAATTTAAATAATTGCATACAACCTAGAATGCTGTTGCAGTCAAGTAGATTTCATGTGTAGACACACAAGTCTAGAGAAGGCTAGCTGAAACATTCAGATACAAATCTCACCATATTAAACCTCACAACTAAAGAACTAATAATTAGGACAATATCTGTCTAAATAAAAATTACTATGTCTTGGGAACATGTAACTCACTTTCCATGTTGATTTGAAAGGGAAAATGATCTCAGATTTCAGCTTTCAGCTTCCTCTCATTTGTGTAACAAGACAGACTTTTAATTGCTTAAGTCGTAAATTAACTGTATTGTGAAATATCTTGAAAAACTTCAATTCCTAGGTGTCCTGAAAATGTAGTGTGTCTGACTGATAGATTTATGTGTTTTTTGAAAGAAACATTAGCTCTCAGTGGAGATAGTAAATGGATGCACCCTGGAACTCTGTTCCCCTGCTTCAGTAAACAGAACAAAATTAAAACATATTTTCTGTTAATATAGCTATTTTTCTTTAGTACTCCATACTGTAAATAAAAATATTAGTGGAACTGAATTTTTCTATGTGTTCAAGAACCTTCACACAGAGCAAGACATTTGTGTATATGTGCCTATCTTATTTCATTTTTTCTACCTTATGACAAACATACGGAAGCTCAGCTATTAATGTCAAACAATAAATCTGAAGTTGTAGCACCTCAAAGTTTGATTTTGCAAATTTTCCAGAGGTCAGAGGTAAGAAGAGCTGTTTCCTTACTCTTGGCTATTTTCCTTATATGTACGAACATCAGTTACAGTATTTTGTATTAGGATGCCTAAGTACTACATCAGTCAGATGATAGTATTACTGTTATTAGTGTATTTACCTGGCCATATTTTAAATCTCTAGACATATTTACATCTATCCATGTATTATCTCCCTACCAACCACCTATTTACCAGTCATTTGTTATCTTCCTCTATCTATGTCTGTCTATTTACCTATTTATCTAATGAAACAAGGTCTCATGATTTTGCCTAGCTAGCCTTGAACTTGAGAAACACCTGTCTCTACCTCAACAGCATTGAATTTAGAGGCACTACCACACTCTATTTGACCAAAGCATTAAGTAAAGTGAGAGACTATCAGCTTTCACAGTTGTTTTTCACACTGTTCTCTACAGTTACTTTTCTTTCTTATTTAATCAGTTATATTTCTGATTCCCAGTCTTGACTTCTTGGCCTTTGCCCTCTCATTTAGTTAAATGAGTTGAGAACAGAATAAATTCATATTTATTAACTATTAACTCAGAATGTACACTTGAATCCTAATTTTAGGTTTTTCTCTTTGTTTTACCTTACAGGATAACATTATGTTCACATAAAAAAATTATAAATTCTGTGAAATACTCACTTCTGTTGACCAGGTACATAAACCTGAAAACTGACAAATCATTAAGGCTTTTCCTGAGAATGACAACACCAACTCCCAACAAACACATACAAATCTATCTTCTTAGATTATCTATACTGTATAACATACAACAAACACATACAAATCTATCTTCTTAGATTATCTATACTGTATAACATATTTTTCCCTAGGGCTGAGATCAAATCAAGAGCCTTGAGTATTTTATATAAGTGCACTGATACTGAGTTATAATATAGCCAAGGAAATGGAAGGTTTATTAGAGTTTTTTTCTGATACTTGAAGGCATCATGATGGTCTGAAAAGTATAGACTTAGAACTAAGTGATAGCACTTTTCCTAGTAACTGTCGGTGAAGTAGTTCAATTTTCCTTCTTGTAAAGGGAAGAGGAAAAGAGATTCATTGATAGATACAGTAGGATTGTTGTGTGATCCGAGGTATGATTAAATCTACCTGCAAAGCTTCCCAGACCATAGAAGAAACAATATAGTATGCTTTTGATCATGGGAGCCACAAAGCTGATGGTTAGTTAATAAAGCAACCTTGAACATTCATTAAGGAAGGGAAATGGGATGTATGTGCTTCTATATAAACACAATTGCCCAGAATTATAGGTTAATTATGAGGTAATTACTTAAAATATTTGTGTTTAATATTCCCTCATTCACTCATTGGACAAATTGGGGCATCCATCTACAGCCTACAGGCCCATAGTATCCAGCAGACTTTTCCATGAAGCAGGAAATTTCAAAGACAGTTCAGTCACTTTCTTCTGTATCCTGCAGAATGTCTAGCAGACTCTTTCATGAAGCATAAACCCGGAAGGATCATCTCACCTTTAGGAAAGTTCAGCAGTCCAGACAAGAGCTGTTTCTTCTCCAAATAGCTAACCAGCTCCATAAAGATCCTCTCTGATGCCCATCTTCCTCTTGAAGTAATTGGTGCTGCCAGGGCAGATGTGTCTCATTGTTATGAAAAGTCTTAAGTTATTAAAACATTTTAAATGCCATATTCTGACAGTCTCTGAAAGATTTGAAGAATACCTATCCATCTGAACTACATTTTTGTACATCTAGAAAATCTAACTAACATGACTACAAGCTTGACTATTATAGATGATTATCTCTTAACTTATATTCCGTAATTATACATGATATTTTTTTTATTGATTTTCATTTAGCTCTACATTTTTCTCTGCTCCTCTCTGCCTCTCCCCTCCCCCATTCAACCCTCCCCCCAAGGTCCCCATGATTCTAATTTACTCAGGAGATCTTGTATTTTTCTACTTTCCATGTAGATTAGATTAGATCTATGTAAGTCTCTCTTAGTATCCTCACTGTTGTCTAAATTCTCTGGGATTGGGATTTGTAGGCTGATTTTCTTTGCTTTATGTTTAAAAACCACTTATAAGTGAGTACATATGATAATTGTATTTCTCTGTATGGGTTACCTCACTCAAAATAATGTTTTCTAGTCTCATCCATTTTTCAGCAAAATTCAAGTTGTCGTTATTTTTTCTGCTGTATAGTACTCCATTGTGTAAATGTACCACATTTTCCTTATTCATTCTTCAGTCCAGGGGCATTTAGATTGTTTCCAGGTTTGGGCTATGACAAACAATGCTGCTATGAGCATAGTTGAGCACATGCCTTGTGGGACAATTGAGTATCTTTTGGATATATACCCAAAAGTGGTATTACTGGGTCTTGAGGAAGGTTGTTTCCTAATTTTCTGAGAAATCACCACACTGACATCCAAAGGGGCTATACCAGCTTGCATTCCAACCAGCAATGCAGAAATGTTCCCTTTTCCCCACAACCTCTCCAGCATAAGTTGTCATCAGTGTTTTTGATTTTGGCCATTCTTACAGGTATAAGATGGAATCTTAGAGTTGTTTTGATTTGCATTTCTCTGATGACTAAGGATGTTGAATATTTCCTTAAGTGTCTTTTAGCCATTTTAGATTCCTCTGTTGAGAGTTCTCTGTTTAGGTCTGTACTCCATTTTTTTATTGGATTATTTGTTCTTTTGATGACCAATTTCTTGAGTTTTTTTGTATATTTTGGAGCTCAGACCTGAACTATATAATCACAATACCTTAATCAAGATCAGAAATAGATATACATATAACAAAATTTACCTTAAATTTGTATCAATAAACCATGATCCATACCAATGCAAATCATCCATCTCTATAGATGTACACATACAAATATTCCCCTTTAAATGTAAACAAACAATTATAAACAATATTTGGGAATATGGGCATAGTTATTTCTCTCCAAACTTCTTCCTGCTGTTTGGGGGCGCTGTTAAACAGGCCTTTCATGATATATCTTACGTGTTAGGTTTATCTCAGTCAGCAGATGGGTGAAGTAATTTTTAAGGGTGTTCATGGCAACCTTTCAGTGGCACATGGTCTATCAAACCATACTGGTCTGGAAGCAATCCACAGGATCTCATCTTCTGTGAAAACAAAAGGGAAACTTCTTTTCCAAAGCAATATATCCTTAGACCCAAATTCTGAAGTCATGATAAGGTTATAGTATGCATGCTTGTTTAGCTTAGCAGCCCATACAATGAAATATCTCTCTGTACTTAGCTCATTCACAGTCAAAAAATTAAAAAATAACACCATAATATACATAATTCAGACTCTCTGTGAATTTTCCATTTTTTTACGTGGCTTATTTTTCTTTACTCCTTTTAATCTATGACTGTACCTTTTTAAAAAACCATTTAGTTCTTTTTATAACTCTCTATACTCTTTTTTTTCCTCTCCCAATCCTATGTACATTTATCCAACACCATGTCTCATCTGGATTTGTCTTTATTGTACATTTGTAATTCTTTACTGTCTTGTGGTGTAGGATGTCCTTCTGTTTATGTGTTGCTTTCATTGGTTGAATAAAGAAACTGCCTTGGCCTTTTGATAGGACAGCACTTAGGTAGACGGAATAGACAGAAGGGAATTCTGGAAGGAAGAAAGCAGAGCAGAGAGAGAGCTGCCATGGAGCTGCCAGGTCAGACATGCTGAATCCTTCCTGGTAAGCCACAACCTCTTGGTGACATACAGATTATTAGAAATAGGTTGAATCAAGATGTGAGAGTTCGCCAATAAGAGGCTAGAAATAATGGACCAGGCAGTGTTTAAATGAATACAGTTTTTGTGTGATTATTTTGGGTGTAAGCTAGTTGGGCGGCTGGGATAACAAGCAGCCCACTCTCTCCTATAGCAGTTTTGAAGTGCTTTTAAAATGGTAAGCAGCTTGGTTGCAGCTGTTCTGGATGCTGGCTCTGCCTCTCTCCACTTTTAAAATGGTGGAGGCTCTGGGGCCACCAGGCTACAGCTGGACTCAGCACTTTAACTCTGAGAATGAGCGTGCAGCACAAAAACCCTTTTTTATCTGAGTAATAGCTAAATCTGCCATGCAGAGCCCTTCGCAGCCTGGAAATATCTCTGTGTATGGTGGCAGGAATCCACCATGCTCTCCTGCCTGTGCAAGCCTAGTAGACCTGATTCCCCTGCTTGCCCAGGCAGGGAGCATGGAGCTATAGGCATGGTCTCAACTACTTTCCTCCCAACTCTGAGTGGATACAAAAACACCCAGGCCCACAAATGCCATTGAAATGCTCCATAGCCAGAGTTTGATCTGGCAGCATGGCCCAGGAAGCCGCATTTTAAAATTGCATGGCTTTTTTCCTATTAAGACAGAATCAGGTAAACCTCCCTATAAGGAGACATGCCTTTGCTTGCTTGTAGCAAACAAAACTTATCCAAGAAAATGTCTCTAGCAAATCATGCTTAACTCTGTTCTTTTGTATCTAGAATTAACTTTTAAGCTTTCTCAGGTTTTACATGGATTTAGTTTACCATGTTGGTGTGCCAATCTGTGGAAGCAGGCCACTTGTCTTCTTGTTGGTAATATATAGATTAATATCAGATCACCTGGAACTGGAGTTACACATTGTTATGAGCCATAATGCAGGTGCTGAGAACTGAACCTAGAACATCTATTAAAGCAGCAAACACATTTAACCTCTGAGTCATCTCTCTAGCACCATTATATTAAACATTTTAAAATTAAAAGTACTTTTAGAACACAAAAATTGAACATTCACTACAGTGTAATCCCAGGTAAATCCACATATTTCATAATAATTACTTGACTCATGGTGGTTTATTTGCTACAAATAAGCAACCAATATTGATTAATTGTTGTTGGGGAAGATGGTCATTTATTCCCAGCCCCTTAGACCCAAAATAATCACTCAGAAACTATATTATTTGCAATACTGTTTGGCCAATAGCTGAAGCATATTGTTAGCTAGTTCTTAAATTAAACCATTTTTATCAATCTGTGTATCACCATGTGACTGTTGCTTACAAGCAAGGTTCCAATGCATCTGTCTCTGGTAGGGGTTACATGGCTTCTCCCTAACTCTGTTTACTTTCTCCCAAGATTCAGTTTAATTTTCCTGCCTAGCTCTATTATCCTCAATCACAGGCCAAAATTAGCTTCTTTATTCATGAAACAATAAAAGCAACATATATACAGAATATACATACCATTTCCCCTATTTTGTTCAAACAAAAAGCAAGGTTTTAACTTTAATATATTAAAATTACATATAACAAAACAGGTATCAAGCAAGAATTACAGTCACAATATCTTTCTCATTTATCATAACTAAGGAAAACTATAATTATAACTATGTATTTTTCAACTCCATCAAAGACACCAGAAGGATATAATATTACCTAAGTTAACAGGAAGTGCATTGTAAGCAACTTCCATAACTCTAGAAATGACAGAGAAATCTTGCTGCCTGGACAGTCACCCAAAATTCTTTTGTAACTTTGGGACACCCATCCTTACTACAGACCCATAGTGTCCAGCAGACTTTTCCATGAAGCAGGAAATTTTAAGGATCGTTCTGCCTATATTGGTGTCTTTCAGAATGTTTGACAGACTCTTTCATGATGCAGAAACCCTAAAGGACTGTCTCATTTCTTTAGGCAACTTCAGCAGTCATTTTTCTGTGGGTCCTCCAAGTCCAATCAAGCAGTTGAGGCAAGAGCAGATTCTGGCACAAATGGCTAAATAAATCCATGAGGATCCTTTTCGATAATTATCCTCTTGAAGTAGATTAGTCCTGTCAGGAGCAGATGTGTCTCATTGTCATGAAAAATTTAAGTTCTTAAAACATTTTAAATGCCATATTCTGAAGGTTTTTGGAAGATTTGAAGAATACCTATCTAACTGAAATATATCTCTATATATCTACAAAACCTAACTAATATGATTACAAGCTGTCGGGGTCTGGTGCTAGCCCACACCATAAATTATTACTCTTGAACAGACCCCAACATAACTATCTCTCTCTTGACCGGTGTGGAGGCACAGGAATAAAGACACAACTCACATTGCTTTATCGGGAAGGAGACTCTCCATGATCCTTCATGAAATCCTGAGTTCACATGCTGAAGAATTCCTCATTTATTCCCCAAACAGTCTTTATACCAAAATTTTACTGAGAGGGAAATACATTAGCATTCCATTTCCTAGGTAACCAGGTAAATGGCTTTTAGCCAGGTCCACATCTACCTGTGCTTGCTATCACATCTTCCTGGTCTGTATGCTAGCTCTGTCACCTAGGCTGAATTAGCATTTCTTTTCAGGCATCCTTCAAATTACAAAGAAAGAGCAGAGCCACATCCTGACCTTCTGTTAGGTTAGTGACAGCCTGTCTGGAAGGTTATGTGACAACCTCAGTTGGGGAACTATGGCTTGATAGCCTGGCTGCCATACCACATAGAAATATGGGCCTACAACAAGCTTGACAATTATAGATACTTATTTATTAACCTATATTCCTTAATTATACATTACATTTTAAAATAAAGGGCACAAACACAATACCTTAATCAAGAGCAGAAATACACACACAGACACAAACACACACATATATGTAAATTGACCTTAAATTTGTATCAATAGACCAAGATCCATATAAATGAAAATCTCTATAGCATATCACCCTTTAATGTAAACAAACATTTATAAACAATATTTGGGAATTTGGGCATAGTTTTCTCCAAACTGCTTTCTGCTTTTGGTTGGGCAAAGTAATTTTGGGGGGTGTTCATGATGACCTTTCTAGGGATCTTGGTCCATCAAACCACATTAGACTGAAAGAATCCACAGATTCTCATCTTCTGTGGAAACAAAAGAATAACCTCTTTTCCAAAGCAACATATCCTTAGACCCAAATTTTAAAGTCAAGATACCTTTAAAAGTATATTGGTTGGTTTAGTTTAGCAGTACCCAGAATCAAATGTCTCTCTGCAGTCAAAAAATTCAAAGAAAACACAATAGTCTGCATAATCAGATTCTGTGTATTTTCCATCTTTAAGTGACCTATTTCTCTTATTTCTTTAATACATGACTGCCTGTACACTGTCTCTTTAAAGATTTTGTTTTATTTTTTAAAAAATTTCTTCTTTTTATAACTGTCTATATTCTTTTTCTTTTATCTCCCAAGTCTACTTACACTTTTGAACACACTCTGTCTCATTTAGAGGTCTTATATGTTTGTATCTGTCTGTTGTGTATCTGTAATCCTTTTTTGTCTTGGAGAACGTTTCAAATGGTAAGCAGCTTGGTCACAGCAGCCTTGGTTTCTGGCTCTGCCTCTCTCAGGCTTTCAATATGGCAGAGCTATTTCACTGCTAGCTCTTGGATTGCCATGTGAGAGCCAACCTTAACACCTCAACTCTGGGTAGCACCATGCAGCACATAAACCTTTTTTATCTGAGTAAAAGATAAATCTGCCATGCAATGCACTGCATGGGCTGGAAATATCTATGGGTATGGCAGCAGGAATCTGCCATGCACTCCTAGCAGACCCAATCCTGCTTATTGCCCAGGCAGGGGCTGCTGTCCAGTGGCATTGTCTTAGCTACTTTCCTTCCATCCCTGAGTGGGCACATAAGTATTGTATTCAGACCCAAAGTGGGTGGTGTGCATCAGCCCCAAACATTTCAGACCACACTGACATACCATTTTGTTGAGAAAAGACTGCTCATTCGTTCCTGGCCACTTAACCCCCAAATAATCATTCAGAAACTATATTATTTGCAATACTGTTTGGCCAATAGCTTAAGCATATTGTTAGCTAGCCCTTATATCTTAAATTAACCCATTTCTATTAATTTGTTTATCACCAAGTGGCTGTGACTTACTGGCAAAAGTCTGGCACATCTGTCTCTGGTGGCGACTACAGGGCTTCTCCCTGACTGTGCCTACTTTCTTCCAGCATTAAATTTAGTTTTCCTGTCTAGCGCTACTCTGCTCTATCATAGGACAAAGCAATTTCTTTATTCATTAACCAATAAAAGTAACACATATAAAGAAGGACTTCCTACAACAAATTATTATTAACTAAAGTACATATGTCTATCAAATTCTCTCTGTCTTCTTGGTTATATAAAATTCTTAGCACATTTCATAGTTTCCTCTTATTTGTAGCAGTAGCTCAGACTCTTCTTGTTTCAGATGATCTTGATTAAGGAGTAATGGTTAGTTTTATTGTTATCTGTGAATACCTTAAAAGAGCCTGCTAATTAGACTGTGCTTACAGCTTTTGAGGAGGAAGAACAAGGAACAAAAGTTTCATTTTCATCACATAATGCCATGGACATGTTTTTCTCACCATGATTTATGAATGCTGAAGCTGACCTTCTTTACCAGCTGAAGTTATTTTTATTAGGTTTCTCCACAGTAAAATCACATTATTTGGTGTTCTTTCATACTGATTATTTTCATGTCCAGTCCATGGTTCATGAGTACAAAGTTTTTTTCACTTCCTTTTGCATATTAAATCTACATAATTTATTTAGAATTTAGCCTGAGAGATTTGATACTTCTCCATTTAGTAATTTTCAATAATTTATTTATTAAGATACTAGCTCATAAACAATTATTTTCCACTTTGGGTTGTAATTTTATATTTGAGTTTTAAACACTGCTTTGCTCAAGTTGTTTCAGTTTTCATATTAAGAACTCTTTTAGCTGATTCTTGTTTCCTTTTCCAAAGATTTTATTCTGGTTTTTAATGTATGCATGCATGTTTGTGTAGGAATAAGTGCACGCTTTAACTTCTGTACCTTTTACAGGTGCCTACAAAGGTCAGAAGATGGCATCAGATTCATTGGTGTTTGAGTTACCAGGTGTGGCATGGATGTGTGCACTCAGTTCAGATCCTTTGGACCAGCAGGAAGTATTCTTGATTGTTGAGTCATCTCTCGAGCCCCATCTTGCTTGTACACTTGCTTATGGCTTCATGAATGTGTATTGTAGTTGTAATATTTTTTTACTCTTTGCCCTTTGGGGGCACATCACCCAGCTCCCAAATAAATACACTGAGACTTATTCTTACTTATGAATGTCTGACCTTAGCTTGGGTTGTTTCTAGACAGCTTTTCTTAACTTAAAATTTCCCATCTACCTTTGTCTTTGGGCTTTTACCTTTCTCTATTCTATATATCTCTTTCCTTTTTACTCCATAGCTGGGTGTGTTGCTGGGTGGATGGCCACTGGGGTCCTCCTCTCCTTATGTTTTTCTCACTTTTCACTCATCTTTCTAGTCCCATTTAGACTCTCTTACTGAATAATGTCATAATGTCTGACTCTGGGTCTCTGCATCTGTTCCCACTGATGCCAGAGGAAACCTCTCTGATTGGTTTTACCATAGGTTTCTGGGCTATCTAGTCTCAGGTGCTTGGTTAACAAGCTATGTTGTGTATGGATTCCTCCTGGATTGGGACTTAAGTCAAATCAGACATTGGTTGACTACTCCCATAAGTTCTATGTCGCCAATTACCTAGTATACCTTGCAGGAATAACAGTTTATAGATCACACATTTCTCTTTTGGTAATATGCAATGTACCCTCAAGCACCAAAGAGATGTGGGCTGAGGCTCCGTGTAGGCCCCAGTTCAACTTCTCCATGTTCAATGATTTGAATGAGTGTTTTCCTCCACCATGGGCAATGGAGTCATACTGTCAGTTTGTAGAACAACTGCTTGTCTTAGCAATATTCTGGGTTTTTTGGAGATTTTCATTGGACCATCTTGGCCATGAACTTAATTGAGTATAATCCAGTCCCTCCGTTGGAAGCCTTGCCTGGTGGCAAGAGATGACCAGTTGGGACTCCATACCCACAGTTATTAGTTTTCATTAGGATCACCTTCATACATTCCAGGAAGTTTCCATTGAAATATATTTCTACCCCCACAAATGCTCTGCAATTCTTGTACTCTCCCCTTCCATCCCATATCCACACACCTCATCACCCAGTTGCCATATCAGTCTGCCATTAAAATATATTCTATCTCTCCTCAGAATTATCCATATAACACCCCCCTACACATTTGTGCACCTCTCCTCTTGACCTAATATCTCTGTGTCTATAGTTTGTACCTTGGTTATCATTTCCTCCATGGCTAATATATGATGATAAGGGGATACAAAACATAATTATTTTCTGGGCCTGGATTATTTTACCCAGGATGATTTTTTTTTTCTGTTAGTATCCATTCGCTTGCAAATTTCATGATGCCACTTTTTTTAACAGCTGAGTTATTGTAAAGTGTACCACATTTTTCATCTACTCTTCTATCAAGGGGCATCTAGGTTCTTTCCAGTTTCTGACTATCGTGAATAATGCTATAATAAACATGACTGAGCAAGTGTCTTTGTGGTAGTATGGAGAATCCTTTGGGTATATGCCCAGGAGTGATATACCTGGATCTTGAGCTAAATCCATTCTCAACTTTTGGGTGAGCTGCCATATTGATTATCATAGTGCCTATACTAGTCTGTACTCTACCCAGCAATGGAGGAGTATTCTCCTTACTCTATAGCATCATGAGCATGAGCTGTAACATGTGAGTATTTTTTTAGCTATTATTGTATGCGTTAACATGAAATCTCAAAGTCTTTTTCAATTTGCATTTTATTGATTGCTAAGAATGTTGAATATATATTTGTGTTTTTCATCCATTTGAGTTTTCTCTGTTGAGAATTCTCTTTTTAAATTTGTACCCCATTTTAAATTGAATTATTTGTTTTAGATATTTAGGTTTTTTTAGTTCTTTGTAAATTTTAGATATTAGTCTCTATCAGATGTGGAATTAGTAAAAATCTGTTTTTATTCTGTAAACTGCCATTTTGTACTATTGATGCTACCTTGATTTACATAAGCTTTTCAGTTATATGGTACCCTATTTGTTAATTATTTATTTTTGTGCCTGTACTATTGGTGTTCTGTTCATGCAGTTGTCTCCTGTACCAATGATTTCAAGGCTATCGCACACTTTCCTTTTATCAGCTTCAATATAATTGGTTTTATGCTGAAATCTGTGATCCATTTGGACTTGACTTTTATGAAGAATGATAAATATGGGTTTATTTGTATTCTTATGCACATGGACATCCAGCTGACCATCAGTATTTATGAAAGATGCTATCTTTTTACTCTAGTATATTCTTTTGACTTCTTTATAAAAAATTCTGTATCTATAGTTGCTTAGAATTATGTCTAAGTCTTTGATTTAAAAAACAGGGATGGTGAAACTTCCAACAGTTATTTATTGTTCAGGATTGTTTTAGCCAGCCTGGATTGTTGGTATTTCCATATGAAAATGAGAATTGCATTTTCAACGTCTATAAATAATTGTGTTTAAATTTTGGTTGGGATCATATTGAGTATACAGGCTGCTTTAGTAGCTTAGCCATATTTACTATGATAATTTTAGCTATTTGTGAAAATAGGAGATCTTTCCATCTTAGATAGTTTCTTTAATTTATTTCATCAAAAACTACTTTTTTTTATCATATCAGTCTTCACTTGCTTAGTTAGAGTTACCCCAAGATATTTTATATTATTGCAAAAAGGGTTATTTTCCTGATTTCTTTTCATTCCTTTTGTCATTTTTATATGAGGGCTACTGATTTTTTTTCAGGTAATTTTGTATTCAACTGCTCTGCTGAAAGTATTTATTAGCTGTAGGAGTTCTCTTGAGGAATTTTTAGGGTTACCTATGTATACTATTATGTGTTGCAGGTGGAGGCAGCTTGTTTGTACTGGCTGCCTGGCTAGCTTAGACTTGAGATAATCATACAGAAACTGTATTCATTAAATCACTGCTTGGCCCATTAGCTCTAGCTTCTTATTAGCTAACTCTTATATAAATTTAATCCATTTCTATTAATCTGTATATTGCCACATACATTATCTTTTATCATAACTAAGGAAAACTATAAAAGACTCCAGAAGGATATCATATTACCTAAGTAAACAGGAAGTACATTGTAAGCAAGTTCCAAAACTTTAGAATTGACAGAGACATCTTGTTGTCTAGACAGTCACCCAAAATTTTGGGGCATCCATCTTCAGCCTTCAGGACCATAGTATCCAGCAGACTTTTTCACAAAGCAGGAGGTTTCAAAAACAGTTCAGTCACTTTCTTCTATATCCTGCAGAATGTCTCACAGAGTCTTTAATGAATCAAGAACCCTGAAGGATCATCTCACCTTCAGGCAAGTTTAGTGATCATTTCTCTGCTGGTCCTGCATGTCCAGTTTATGCAGCCAGCCAAGAGCAGTTTCTTGCCCAAATGCTAACAACCTCCATAAGTAGCCTCTTTGATGCCCATCATCCTCTTGAAGTAGCTTGGTGCTGCCAGGAGCAGATGTGTCTCACTGTCATGAAAAGTCCTAAGTTCTTAATACATTTTAAATGCCATATTCTGTAGTCTTTGAAAGTTATGAAGAATGCCTATCCATCTTAAATATATCTATCCACATCTAGAAAATCTTTCTAATATGACTACAAGCTTGACTATTATAGATGATTATCTATTAACCTATATTTGTTAATTATACATTACATTTTTAAATGAACTACACAATCACAATAGCCCATTGAAGAGCAGAAATATATACATATAACAAAATTGACCTTAAATTTGTATCAATAAACCAAGATCCATACCAATGAAAATCTCTATAGAATATCCCCCTTTAAATGTAAAAGAACATTAATAAACAATATTTGGGAATATAGGTGTAGTTTTGCTCATACTGCTTCCTGATGTTTGAGGGTGCTGTTAATCAGATCTTTTATGGTGTGTCCTGTGTGTTAGGTTTATCTCAGTCAGCAGGTGGATGAAGTAATTTTTGAAGGTAATCATGGTGACTTTTCAGGAGTCCTTAGTCCATGAAACCATATTCGCCTGGATGCAAAACAGGGGTTCTCATCTTCTGTGAACACACAAAAAAATCCTCTTTTCCAGAGCACTATATCCTTAGACTAAAAGTCTGAAGTCATGATACCTTTATAATACACATGCTTGCTTAGCTTAGCAGCCCATAAAATGAAATGTCTCTCTGTACTTAGCTCCTTCAGAGTCAAAAAATTCAAAGAAATCACAATAATATACATAATCCAGACTCTGTGAATTTTTCATCTTTACTTGGCTTATTTTACTTTATTATCTTTAATCTATGATTATCTGTACTCTGTCTCTTTAAAGACTATTTTTTTTACTTCTTTTTTAACTCTCTATGCTCTTTTTCTTCTCTCTCCCAAGTCTATGTATATTATGACTCATTTATAGGTCTTTTTTATCTGGATTTGTTTTTACTGCATATCTGTAATTATTTACTGTCTATGAACACTTTTAAAAATACTATGCACTTATGAATCTAACCTACAACATTACTAGGTCCAATAAGGTACTTCCTGCTTGCCCTGCCCAGTCAATGGCAGAGCTACTTGTGCCTTGAGATGCACCCACCACCCCACTTCCAGTCACACAGCGGGTCTAAGTTAACATCAAGCAAGCTGCAGGATGCTGCTCACAAACCCCATTCAAATACTTGATCTCCTGAAAGAGGCACAGGTCACACTGGCAGGAAGCCTGCATTTCAAAACAGTGCTAATTTTTTTCTGCTGCTGCTGCTGAGTCAGGAAAATCTCTCTTAAAGGAGCTGTGGTAAGTCACCAGCAAACAGCAAGAATCTGTGTTAAATTCTGTATTTTTTCTAGAATTCCTTTTCAAGTTTTCTCAGGTTTTACATGAATATAGTCAACCACATTAGAGTGACAGTTGTCACCTGCAAATAAAGATGCTTTGACTTATTCCTTTCCAATTTCTGTCTCATTGATCTCCTTCAGTTGTTTATTGCTCCAGCTAAGACTTGAAGTAACATATTTCATAGAAAGTGGACAACCTTTTCTTCTGCCTGGTTTTGGTGGAATTGCTTTGAGTTTCTCTATATTGAATGTGATATTGGCTATAAGATTGTTATAAATTAATTTTAATATATACAGGTTTCTCCTCTGTAACCTTAATCTCTCCAGGACATTTATCATGAAGGGGTATCAGTTTTGTCAAAGGTCTTCTCTGCATCTAATGTGATGATTATATGCTTTTTTTGTTATTTCAGTTTGTTTATATAGTGGATTATATTTAATGATTCTCATATATTGAACCATCCCCGTATCTATGAGATGAATCCTATTTGAACATGGTGGGTGATCATTTTGATATTTTCTTGGATTTTGTAAACAAGTATTTTATTGAGTAGTTTTGCATCTATGTTCCTAAAAGAAACTAGTCTGTAATTTTCCTTCTTTGTTGAATCACTTTGCGGTTTAGCTATTAGGCACTATGGCCTCATAAAATGAATTGGGCAATGGTCCTTCCATTTCTATTTTGTGAAATCATTTGAGGAATATTGGTATAAACTTTTATTTGAAAATTTGTAGAATTCTGTACTAAAAGCTTATGGCCCTTGCATTTACTGGTTGGGAAATTTTAATGAATGCTTCTACTTCACAATGGGTTGTAGGTCAATTTAAGTTGTTTATCTAATCTTGATTTAACTTTGATTAGTTGGTACCTATTGAGAAAATTATCCAACTTTGTGGTGTACAGGTCTTTAAAGGATATTCTTTTAATTCTCTGAATTTCCTCAGTGTTTTTTGTTATGTCTCCCACTTTCATTTCTAATTTTGCTAATTTGTATAGTCTCTTTCTTTCTGCCTATTAGTTAGTTTGGCTAAAGGTTTATCTATCTTGTTGATTTTATCAAAGACCTGACTTTGCTTAATTTTTCATTGTATTGTTCTCTTTCTTTTTTATTGATTTCAGACTTCAGTTTGATTATTTCTTGCTATCCACTCTTCTTAGGAGTGATTACTTCTTTTGTTATAAACCTTTCAGGTGTGTTGTTAAGTTGCTAATTTATGATCACTCCAGTTTTTTGTTGTTGTTATTTATATGTTGGAATTTAGTACTTTGAACTTTCCTCTTAGTACTGCTTTCATTGTGTCTCATAAGCTTAGGTATGCTGTGTATTTTCCTCGAAATTTAGGAATTCTTTAATTTCTTTAAGTCTTGACCCATTTTTCATTTAGGAGAGAGTTGTTCAGTTTTCACGAGTTTGTATGTGTCTTGTTATTTCTGTTTTTATCAGCTTTAATCCATGGTGGTCTGCTAAGATGCAGAGGGTTATTTCAGTGTTCTTGTATGATGTTTTCTTAATAATCACTTTCACAGAGTTCTAGGTTTAGCTTGATGGTGACTTTGTTGTTGTTGTTAAAGACAATGCTTTTTGTTCAATGTGAAATGTCATTAACACAGGCAAGGCTACATAGATTTTTGACTTGGTCATTTCTAGATATTTTAAAGTTTGCATTTTAAATTTTGGTTTATATTTTGTTTTGTATTAATTTTGTGATAATTCAATTTTATGAAGGAATAAATTCATTTCAACATCTGCTGAAAAGATAGAATGACCTATACTGCATTCCTTTTACTTTTGTCAGACACATTTTAAACAAGTATATGAAAGTCAATTCTGAAATCATTCCTTTTCCATTGTTCTATTTTCTTTCTCCTCCTTTTCGTCTTACTTTTTTTTATTTATTATTTTTTAAATTTTGTTTTACATTTCAATCAATGTTACAGTTCTCCTTCCCATCCCTACCACCAGCTCAACTACTGCCCACTCATCCCAATATCAATGGCTGTGATGGGGAGTCAACCAAGTCTGGCATATTAAGCTGTGGCAGGACAAAACTTCTCCCTCCTGCATTAAGGCTGACCATTGCTTTCCACCATAGGGAATGGACTGTAAGAAGCTAACTCATACACCAGGGATGGATTCTGTTCCTACTGCCAGGGAACCCACAGATACTATAGGTTTCACCACTCTCTCCCACATAAGGAGGGCCTAGTTTAGTCACATTCCCACTGCAAGGGAGCCCACAGATAGTACAGGCTTCAATACTCTTTCCCACATAAGGAGAGCCTCATCTGGTCCCATGGGAGGCTCGACAGCTGTCAGTCTAAAGTTTATGCATTTCTACAAGCTTGGTTCAACTGTCTGCATAGATTTCTTCATCATGTTCTTCACCGCCATTGCTCATGTATTCTTTTCTCCCTCTCTTCCACTGGATTTCCAGCCATTATTCCTGTGCTTAACTCTTCTGTCAGGGAATTCCTGTTTATCCTGATTATTCAGTATTGTATTGGTTACTCATTTCTTTATTTTTACTTTGTTTCATTTATGAGTAAACTTGAGATCAGTGTAACTATACCCATAAAATAAGATGTCATAGTTTTATTTGGTAGTTTTTAATCTCCTGATCATCTTGGAAAAACTCACATATGAAAAATACTAAGCTTTCTGTCAGCATAAAATTGTTCTCCATTTAATTGAAGTTTCTCTAATCATTTTTATAAAATATATTTATATATATGCAGAAGACTACTTTCACACACACATGAATAAACCTAAGCATTTCAGAGTTTGTCATATTATATAATAATACTTTGTTTGAATTCTGATATTTATTGTTAATTTAAAAAATGAAATACTCTTGAATTGTATAGATTTCTGAAATTAATTTTTAATTCTTGAATCTTTTGTGATGAGTCTTTGTAATTTTTGATTTTGTAACACATAACCAATAATAGATTCATTTCTTCCATAAAACATTTGTAAAATCATATATATATATATATGGAAATATACTTATTTTATATTATAGTCTTACATGAGCTAGGCTGTTCACTACAATGTTGACTATAAATTATGGCAGGAAATATACTTGCTTTTAATTATGAATGTGGAAACAAGAGACTCTCACAATAATAGTATCTTATTTTTTACTATGGATGAGTGTTGGGTTTTTTTTCCACATGCTTGTGCATGTCACATAACATAATCATATGACATATCTTTTACTGGATAACAAATTTCAGATTTTCACATATTCCATTGGGAAAACATCTCACTCACTTTTCTCCAGTGGAGTATTACTGGGTATATCAACTACATACCAGATTAGATCTGATGTCCCAGAGTAGTTGCTCAATACAAATGAACTCCATGTTATTTCATTGGCTTTTTGTGTTTTATTTTTTTGTTTGGGTACTTTTTTTTTTGCTTTTGGTTCATTATTGGTTTTTATTTTTATTTTCATGCTTTGATTTGTTCTTCAGAGAGATATGAAGTTGTGGGGTAGAGCAGCAGGAAAGTTTGGAACTAAAATAATATGATCAAAATATATAATATGAAAATACATTAAATAAAATGTTTTGTTAATATTTGTCTCACAGTATGCATTTGTAATTACTTTGTTTCTATTTTAACTTATATGTGAGAAAGTTCTGATTATTTCTTTCTCCTGTCCATAGTAATTCCACAGCAATTCTGTCTGGGTCTTGTGCTTTCTATTCCAGCGAACTATTGGTGATTCATTGGTCCACTTTCTTCATTGTTATGATTCCGTCTACTTTATCCATGCTCCTTGAAAGAAATTTTATGATTTTTACACTTAGATTAATGTACCCATTTCACTTACATTTTTTCACTTTCAATGATGATCCAATTTTTAATATTTATCCTGCATTTTCTTTGTTTGCCTTTCCTATACCAAACTTCAGACTTCATAATGTTGCTTTACTGATGTTTTAAAAGAATAGTGCCCTTAACTTAGCTTTTTTCTCTGGTGGTGTCCTAGTTTCTATTGCAAATATTTTCAGTTGAATCAATGTAGTCCACTCTCATCCTTTTATAGTTTATTATATTATTGTAATTGCTTTGTTACTGGTCATTATTACTATCATTTTTACTAAATTGTAGTGTAGTCTTGCTGCTATATTTGCATTTATTAAGAAAAAATAAAGTATGTTTAGTTTTGGTATAATCTACACATTTAAGTATGCACAGTAAAACGTATCATTATAATTTGTTTTCTGCAGATTAGACTGTGATAGTGAAAGTTACCTTCCTTCCTTTCTTCCTTCCTTCCTTCCTTCCTCCCTCCCTTCCTTCTTTCCTTCCTTTCATCCATCTTTCCTCCTTTCTTTCTTTCTTCTTTGAGATGATGACATCATCATGTGCCAGATACTACTTTGGAACTTGGTATTTATCACTATCCTCAGCTTTTCACTCTCCTTCTTAGCCTCCTGAGAGCTGTGTTTACATTCATGCTCCTTGACACTCAGTGACTTTAATCTTAATGGGACACTTTGTAAGGGTACTTCCATGGATGATTAGCTCATGAGATTCTCATCTAGTCAATCACTTAATCTACTGATGGCTTCTGAATTGACATAGAATTCTAAGGAGTGGTGAGCCTGTAAATGGAGGGCCTTGGTAGTAGAAAGAAAGCCCCTGAAGGTGTATCTTTGAAGTGTATATCTTCTGTGTATACAGCTCTGGACCCATTCTTCCTTTCTTCCTTCCTTCCTTCCTTCAGGTCAGCTATGATGTGAAAAACCTATGCTTCATACTCTTATTGCTCTGAAGTTCAGAGAAGTAGATCCTGTCAGTTAAAATACAGAAAACCCAGAAAAATTGTTTTTTCACTTATAAACTGATTCTTGCAGATATTTATCATAGCAGCAAATAACTGACCAATGTGAAGTATCAGTGCAGCCCCATATAAAATGCATAACAATTGTCCAATGAAAACAAGAGGAAAAGGGTTGAACCACAGAGTAGAATAATGCCCCCAACCAGGAATTTTGAGAATAGTCATTCTAGTTTCCTGTCTGCAACTTTAACAAACTAGAAAAGAATGCCCATAATGTGTTATAATGTACTCAGTTGTTATGGAGTTTTTGACCTTTAAATGAGACCTCTCAATATAGACAGCCTCAAGAAAAGAAAGAGAAGTTTCCCTAGCCTTTATTTAAAACAAAACAAAATGCCTAGTGAGGCTTAATTTTTGTTGTTATTGCAAAATGCTAGCTTATTTGTTTGAGACGGTGGGGTGCTCCGTCTCTTCATCTAGTCTACTAGATGAGTGCTCTTCAGCCACTCTCAAGCTCGAGAATATTTCATTTTCTATTGCGTTGTCTCCATTTTTACTGCTGTGGACAATCATATGCCAGATTTTCCTGTGGCTGCATTTTGATCACATACATATTAACATCTTATATTTTTAGAGTTTAGTTACTGATAAAAGAAACCTAAAGTGGTACATTTCCTGAAATATCTTGTCAAACACTCCTCAAGAATAATTGTAGAGAAGCCACTCAAAGTCCACAATTCTTCCTATTCTATGAAGAACCTCTTTTCATTTTAAACACAAGTTCTCAATCTAACTTCAAATATGCATTTCTGTTTTCAAAAAACATAAATTAGATTTTTTACAGTACTATTTCAAAAATTAAATTAACTTAATGGCTATAAAAATCATTCAAGAAGAATATATATACTTCTGGAAGTAAATCCGCATCCTTTTCTTACTGGGTTATAGCTGCGACTCTCAAGAGGCCCATTGTTCTTCTGCTGAAGTAATTGGCAGTTTCAAGAGATAAAAATTCCATGTCTATTTTGGAAGTGATCTGAAAGAAAAGAGCAAGAACAAGTTACTTTATTTCCATCTTTTAAGGTATTCGTGAAACCCATCACTAAGCTTTACTTAAACTTAAAATTAATATGCCAAATGCTAAACAAACCATTTGTTCTCTGGTTCTTGTACAAATAGGATTCTTTCTACTGAGTATGAAACAAATTGCGTCAAGAACATACTACTAATAACATATTGTTCTCCTTAACATCGTTTGAATTCATTTTGTTGCTGCATAGATTTTGCAGGAGCAATAGAGACATGGTGTTTTAGAACTAAATGACTTTAGAATGATAGTGTAGCTTTATCTTTTAATATACTGTATGATTTGAGTATATGCAAACACATTATTCTTTATCTATTTGTTCTTAAATGTTGACATCAGTAGTTATGTTTTATAAATCATTTGTAGAGCACTGAGATTGCTAATACATAACATATAATATGTATTAAATAAATGTTAGTTATAATGATAGAATAATTAAATAATTGTATAGCATTTTATTGTCTCTTATATGAAAGTTTATAATTAATTAATTGAGATAAGTAAGGAAATAATAAATGGAGGGAAATAAAGTCTCTGGTTTCCTATAAATCAAGATACTATTTCATTATTTCTAAGAGTGGAAGCAGGTGTTAATCTGGAGCTATTTTTCTTTTTTCTTTCTTTTTTATTAAGATTTTTAAAAACACAATCTTTTCTCATTTACATAACTATCCCCATTCCTACTCCTTCCCTTCCTCCAGCCCTCCCCTTCTCTCCACCCCATTCCCATCCACTCCTCCTAGAGGGTAAGTCAACAAAGTCTGACACTTCACGCTGAGGCAAGACCAAGGCCCTTCCCCTTGTATCTAGGCTGAGTAAGGTATCCCTCCATAGAGAATGTGGTCCTAGACACAGTTCCACCACTAGGGATAAATCCTGGTTTATAACTCATATGTAAATTTGTGCTTACTTTGCCTAAATCTAAATCAGTAGGGGCTGGAATTATGGTTTTTATGCTTAATAGCACTGCCTGCTCTTGAGGAGGACTTGGGTTAAGTTCCCATCAACTATAGCCACTGCTTTAAATCCTGTAACTCATTATACTAAAGATTTGACATTGTCTTCTGAATTCCTAGTTACCTTGCACGCTTGCACATGGTATATATAAATAAACTCAGGCACACAAATGTTTTTAAAAGATCAGTGATGAAATTTTTGTCTGTAGACAATAGCCCCTTTGATCCCTGTCAGTAATGGTAATCTTGGTAGTTTATCTTAGCTTCATTTTGTTTCAAAATTTTTATTTCATAATGTTCTATTACTGATATTTTCTATGATTTTTAGACAATTGTTAAATCTTCGTTTTTGCCAATTAGGATGTAAACTAAATGTGTGTGCAAGGGAACATAATATACCTCTAGAGAAGAAGTGTAACTCATAGTGTCATATACATTTTATATGTGCTATTTTATTGCATGGGACGACGATCCCATTGACCATCCATGGTTACTACTAATAAACCAATTGTAAATTTCGAAATTGAGCATTGCATCCATAACATCTCCTTCCTAAGGGAAACCTAGTGTTGGTCCCTTCAGAATACCAAAACAAATACTAGTCTAGTTCGGTCATAAACTCTAGAAATGTATTTCTCCAATTTCTAAGGGATGATATGCCCAACATCAATACAAATGGATGATTCTATGTCCAGTGAAGACCCAATCATTCTTTCATAGAAGGTCATTCAAACTGCTGTCTTGCACAGTAAAAGACCACTAATCACATTAATGAGGGCTCCATCCTCATAGTTAATTCAGCCCTCAAAATCCTTACTCCCTGAACCAAGATCTTAGGTAATGGAAAATCAGTATACACACACACTTTTCCAAAGCAAACCCTAAAGAGTAAACAGAATCATGACAATATTTAAACTACTCAAGAAACCCTTATCCCCTTTTTAAAAGGTGAGTGACATTGCTCTTTATGGAAATCAGAAAATTATCTAACATTATGTCCCCAAAGGACAGTCTTACATTCCAAGCTCTTTGTATGAATATTTCAAGTTGGGAAAATGAAAGCAGCTAGCTGAACAACTTTAAATTTTAACAAAGGCCTTCTTCAGTGATTTTACCATACTGCTTCACTATCTGAAAGTGGTCACTGACAGGATTTTCTAAAATTAGGTTTAAGTTAAGAATAATCCCAAACACAAGCATTTTAGGAAACTGGTTGTCTGTACCAGTCTCTAGTTAAAATATCGGGATGGCATGGATTTAAGCTGTGGATAATTAAGTTTAAGAAAACCTGGAGAAATATAAGCTTTTTCAAATGGCTCTAGTAATGAAAATTCTATTTATGGGCTAAAAGTATTGAATGAAAGCATAATTCCTACTAGCCTGTGGAAAGCTTTAATTTAACTTGCAATTCAGGTTAAAGTAGGCCAGATGGTTAACAAATGCATTCTCTATCTTTGGATAAAATTAATAGGATGCTTACTCTGAAAAAGTATAACTATGTGAGAGAATGGAATATAAAGTCCTCATTTCTGGTATTGCTTATTTAAGAAGCACAAACAGAGAGCAAAGGAAAGGGAAGAAGAAAGGAAGGCCTTGCTTTTATATCTGTGGCATTTTAGAGCTGTGAGAACTTACATTATAGGCAAATGGTTTATAAAATAGAAATATAGCAAGAAAGGGCATTAACAATGCTCATTTTGAAACACAAGGTGGAAAAATCCCTCATCTAGGATGCAAGGGAATATAGGAAGACAAAATAGCTTCTAGTTGCCTTTCTTTGTTATTAAGATTTTCATCATAGATTGAATTCTTTTAAAAAGCATGTAAAGAAGTGGGGAGGGGTGCAAATAAAAGGGGAATGTTTTCATAAATTACAATTCATGTAGACAGAGTGGTAAGTATCAACATGAAAAGCTTGACTCCTTATAATTCCAGTCTAATATTAATCCCCATTATGAGGACCACTCAAAGTTCCCTGTAGCTCCAAGGTATTTTCAGAGAGATTAAATGTTATGTTTTGCATTTTTATTGGTAGTGAAATGTTTCAGCATATAAAGTCACCTGCTGCCAAGCCGCATGACCTGAGTTCAATCCCCAAGATTCACACATGATAAGAGATCATACTCCCTCAATCTATATGGTCTTTCTTCCACACAATTGTGATGGCACACACTCCAAAATACACCCTTGTACATAAAATAAAATGTAAAAATGTAATAAAAGTTTTTAAAAAATCTACATTGTTTAGAATAAGTGAGCTGCCAGTGAATATGGCAGGACTAGTGTCATCAGCATAATTAAACCAGGTAGAATCTAAAGGAATGACTGAACCTACAGAAGAAGAGAAGAGTGAGCTGTGCTTGTAATTGAAAGGGTGGCAACTGAAAAGGATTAGAGGGTGGATCACAATTAATTAGCCTCTCCTGGAACTTCAAGTCAAGGAAAATTGGCAGATAATAATTTAGTAGAAATTATCTGTCTAAACGTGAGTACCATTCTGAACAGGTAATTAGCATTGTTAGAAGCTTCCAGCTGAGGATTTAACTCACATGACATATGGAAGCCACCTGTCACAGTGCCTGGTACATAGTCATTACTCAATTAATGATTATTATTAATCTTTACTTTTAATGCCCAGCTCTTAAACACAGTGTTTCTTTTCTTTGATGAACATTGTTGAATTTCTTTTCTACCTACAACAATGGACTCTTGATAGTGAAACAGACTTTTAAAAAGGATCTTCAAATTAAAGTATGCCTTCACCTGAATCTCTTCACTTGTCAGCAAGGCATGAACATGACCAAGTAGGATCAGGGTTATTGTTTGTTCATTAAGGGGAGAAAAGCAGGAAAAGTACTTTGAGGGATGTCCATAGATGGCTGCAATGATTTCAGTCATGGTGTGGAAGTCTGAAATCAGTTAATGGAGGATTTATAAAGTATTGAGTTTCAAATGCCTCATCACATGGAGCCTTAAACAAAGAGAAGAGGCACACACACACACACAAACACACACACACACACACCTACACACACATATGAGAGACAGAGATGCCTAATGGAAATTGTTACTTTTGACATGACAAAGCTAATAGTCAGTTATTTAATTGGATATTGAGACTCAAATATAAGACTTAACATGTATTATAAGGTGTATTTAATGCACATATGACTTTGGTGATCTACACAATAAGACTATATACTACATATAATTATTCAGTGTCATTCTGTAAATAAACTCTTCACAAAATCCAGTGCTTTTCAATAAACCATAAAATATAGCTAAATGTGGAATTTGCATTCCATTCTACATCGCATAAATAACAGACAACTGTATTACAATCATTATTATTTGAACAGGATGGTGCATTATAGAAAAAATAACTTACAATAAATTTTAAATATCACTATTCATGGTTCTGGTTTTGATGTCCATTGTCTAGTTTAGAAGCTGTAAAAACCAAAATACTTTATATAGTGTCATGAAACAATTGAAGGACAAGATGTAAATATCAGAAGAATATTTTTTCAATAATTAGCATTTTGTATTTGTTCTCTGATTCTATATCAAGTAATATCAATGCTATCCAGCAGGACCATAATATCTGAAAGAATCAAAACATTTATTTAGTAGCTAGAAAATCTTCTTGCTACTTCTCCAACTAGTTTATTAAAATGAAAATTTGAAAAATAAAGTATTGTTTTTGGTGGGTTTGTTGTTGTGATGTTTGTAAAATGTTAAAATATAAAGTGTATATAAAGAATTCATAATATCATATAATTCAAACATGCTGATAACACTAACATATAGTTGGGCAGTGGTGTCACATACCTTTAATCCCTGTTCTTAAGAGGCAGAGGAAGGTGGATCTTTGGGAGTTCAAGGCCAGCCTAGTCTAGACCTAGTTCCAGGACAGCTAGTACTGTTACACAGAAAAACTCTGTCTTTAAAAACAAACAAACAAACAAACAATCAAACAAACAAAAGAACTAACCTACATCTCATTTGAACTCAGGGTGTTAGAGTCTATTTAATCTTCATTGGCAGTCATAAGAAAATGCCCCAAATGGGCCAAAAACAAGAGGGAGATGCAATAACAAAGTAAATTGTTCAAGGAGAATGTGGATTTTATGTTCTTTATTGAGACTTGTGGATTTGTTTGTTTACTTGCTCATTTGTATGTTGTTCTTGAAATGTGTGAAGAATTTAGAAATTTTTCTTCGTGTTAGTTTTGTCTATTTGCTTATGGATTGTTGACTAAAATCATAAAATTTCATCTCCTTGGATTGAAACTTGTTGTTAAACACCAGTTGGAAGCGATGCCCTCTTCTATATTTCCCCCAAAGTCAATGTCGGCATCAAGCCAGGTATCTTTCATTGTTTTGCCCTAGTTCTCATCAACCTATAATGGGAATATATAAACAGTGTTCTCCATCCTAAATTTACAGATTGAGATCCCGATTCAATTCAGACCAAATAAAGAAAGGAGAGATTTTTGTTTTAATTTAAGTTAGGAGACATTGAGAGAGGGACCTCCTACTTGCTACAAAAGTACGTAGCAACTAAGCTTGGACTTTTTTTTAGACAAGGCCTAATTGAAATTTTCAGACTGTTTTTCAACTCAAATTGTATCCCAAGTAGGCCTTAAACTCCTGCTCCACCTGCTGCTGCCGCCTTAGCAGCACAGATAGTAGCCATGTGACACCATTAGGACCAAGTCTCTTAAAGAAAATAAAACTGGTGGCAAAAGCCTAACATTCTCTGGAGATATGGAATCCATGACTCTGTTTGTTTTATCCTGAGAATTGAAAATTTTAAAAACAGAATTGCCATCTAATCCAGCTATGGTGGCATATACCTGGGAAGCACAGGCAAGCAGATCCCCGAGTTTAAATAACAAGTTTCAGGGCAGCCAGAAAACCCTAACCCAAAAACATGAAACAATACTAACAAAACACAGACAAGACTATTAGGTCTTAAAATCTTTTCTATTACTAAATGTATGGAGAAATAGTTATTTTCCAAAATACAAGTGAAATAAGAAAAATAAAGGCTCTTGTTCTTTCCCTTTTAACCAGAAAATTATCCCATCTCTGCCCATACACATTTTTTTCCCCAACATTTCTTGCTTTTGCCTCTTAGTTTGGTGTAATTTTGATTGGGTAGGACAGCAAGTTCTTAAAATACATTTCTCAATGCATGGTTTTGCACAAGGGTTCTACTGCTTGCTTTTTACGTCATTGCTGTTTAATTTTACAGACTTCCATTTCTGTGCAAATGTAGCATCTATATTAGAACCACCATTCTAAGACACACATAAGGATTCCTTGCAGTTGGTATTTCAACGGAAGCAGCACATGATTAGAATGTACAGAGATTCTAATTATCTGTTCTTCTAGGAGGTCTAGTTTGAAAGGATGGTTTTCTGAAAGTGACTGTGAGAAGCCTTCTTAGGAAGTAGCCTTAACAATAAGAGGAACTGAGACAGAGAAAACACGGTAAAAGAGCAGATTCAATACAGAATCAAGCCAAGTTCAAAATCTGCTTCAGTTAACTAAATGAGGTCTGGAGAGAATGGAATCACACCCAGTGTTGTCCTATAGTCAAAGACATGGCAGTTGGTGTGGTATATTAAGAACTCTTCTTAGGGATATGGATGTTTCTACATTCCTTCAGTTTTCTATGCAACTATAGTTGTCTAAAGCAGTTTGGCAGCAGTTGACAAGAAAGTGCTATAACTGTTGGTGACAAGATGCATGGGGATCTGTGGGGCATGATAGCAGAAGAAGTAGGCATGGTGAACTGACAGACACCTGATGCTTTCTTGTTACATTGCACTTAATGGAAATCTGCATCTGCACAATCATTTCTTTTCTACCATTAAAGAACACTTATTCAGTGAAAATCCAAGGTAGTCCCTGAGTTTCTTGTCCATGGGAAACTCAGAATAGTTGGAATTAGTTGAGCTTGCTATGTTTAACACCATATGGTAGGACCACTGAAAATGGAGATACAATTTTTGAAATCATAGACAATTAGGCTTCAATGTGTGGTTATCACAATACAAGTGTTTCCTTGAAATAAAGGATAGCATCAGTAGCAGAGATAAACCCCTACTTCTGACTGTTAGCTATAAAGGAATGTCAATGAAATAATATATTTGTGTTATAATTATATACAGTGTCTAGCAAAGACTTTATTTCTAGTAAAGTTTAGGCATTTGATATATTATAATGATTATATTTTTTGTCATTTTCCATGTATTTAAACATTTAGTAATCTGAAAATTTGACATATATCTTCACAAAAAATGTGAAGTAAAAGATAAAACTATGAGAAAATATTCCAAATTTGGTAATTTATCTGAATGCCTTAGGCTATAAGCTTCTTTTGGATCATTTTGTGTGTTTTTGTCATACACTTCAGATTTTGAATTCTGAACACATAATAAAGGACATTGAATACATACACATCTCAAATTCTCTATTGATAATTTGATAAACTAATTTTCAGAGAAAATTTATAACACAGGTTATAAATGAATAATCATCATGGAAAAGTCATGGAATTATTAGTAGTATATTTGTATATTAGTAGTGAGAAACATAAATGGTTTGTTTCACAACCACCCAAAGACAACATTACTGTGCTTACACAGACAACGTTTGTATATTTGTAGTTTGAAATGTCTCAGACATAGGGACTATCTTTCCATCTAAATGCATTTATTTCCTTACAGAACTTCATTTTCTTTTATTAGGACCTCGAGAAAACGAGTGTTAAGAAAACCAGTAGCCTAGGTTAATTGTTGGCTGGAATATGCCAGTTTACTAAAATGTCAACCTAAAGTTGTGGCAAATGGTATTTCAAAAGAAAAAAACTAAATGTGGGGTATTTTGTGTTGAATAAATTCAAATTATAGATGGAAACTACACATTGTTTTTGAGAAAAAGCGATAACCCAAGCATTGATTTGGAACATGTTTTCTGATCATTGTGTTAAAACCCACAAGTTTAGCCTGTACCTGTCATTGATATATGAAACAAGACAATCATACTGTTCAGCCAGTAAGAATTCCTAAAGTTTCCCCAAGGTAGTGGCTGTCTTCAAAGCTTCTGAAGAGCTATCACTCATTTTCTCCACTTATTTGCTGCTCAGACTCTATAGATCTTTATCTGTCAGCTATGCTGCTGCTGATTGGATGCCTCTCCAACATCACTCTTGGTGATTTAAAGAAACCTCACATCTTACACAAGGCTGATAAATGGACCTTGCCAAAGGACTTACTAATATCAGTGTCAGTATCAATTTGAAATACTAGAGTAGAGATATCTAAATCATCTGAAAAATCTATGTGGGAATAAACCATAGCTTAATGATATTGAAGAAGAGAAGCTTACATAAATACCCTGGAGTTTCATATCGCAAATGATGAGTGTTAGTATACCTTTTCTTTGTGTGACTTCTTATAGCTGTGTTGCCTCCACTAACAGGGATTTAAACTCATCAATTGTTGTTTGAAACAGTTTCATATCATTTTCCTTATTTTTAAAATAACCATATTAGACTATACTATTAAATTCATAGAGGTAGAAATCTCCATAAATATTTTCTATTAAGACACAGAGATAATGTAAATCTGTTTTAATTTTATTTCTAATTAATAGTATAAAAGTTGCAAACAAGAGGAAATGAAGGTTGGGTTTCAAATTTCCATAGTTTTTTTTTTTTACGTTTCCTCATATCCTTGACAATCAGACTCACCTATCATGCATATTTTGTTTTAAAAAACTAATTTAGCTATAGAAGAACCTATTATCTTTAAATTATAATCTCTAAATATGTGTAGAATCTACTTTAGTCTTACTTGTTAAATTCTCAAAGGACCAACACATTTCCATTGATCAAATTGTGTTACTATCTCTGCATCCTATTTCTTTTGTCTCAGTTATTACAATTTGCAAATGAATTTATTTTTACACTCTGATTATAATATGTTTCTCTATTAAACTAAAAACAATACAATGACAGAAGGCATATATATTCTAACAGTAATATATTTCCCAGTGATAGCACAATGCCATGTAAATGGCAAGTGATTAAGTAGATCTTAAATAGATGGCTGAAAGAATGAGTGGTGAATGACTGTGTGATCTGAAAACTAAGCGCACTTTAATAGGTTGGATTGCCTTACTAGAGAGTGATTTTCAAGGCTTCTCTTATTTTATCCTGCTGTCACATTGACAACCATCATCTATTCTAATGAGGTGTAACTATTTAGTCCAGTCCCTGATATTAGTTGGAGAAGGTTGGATGGAAGCCCGATGCCAGGGAAAGTCAAGTACAGCAAATCCCAAGCTATCCTTGAAATCCCCAAGTTTCAACAAGAGGATGAAGGCTTCTATGAATGCATGGCAGGTAACCTTCGAGGAAGAAACCTTGCAAAAGGTCAACTCATTTTCTATGGTGAGTAAGTAGAATTGCAAAACGTGTGAATTTTTACTGTGCTTCAGAGCAAATAGGAGAAGTCATTAATATATTGTGGACATATATCATGGGAAAAATTGGAAAGGCACATTTCCAGTTGAGTGATTAGTTCTGTGATTGACAGGTATGATAATTGTTTTTAAAAATTGTTATCTTATTGGAGAAAGTGCTTGTGGCACATGTATTAGGACCTGAATTCAAATCTCCATCAACCACATAAAAAGATATCCATGGGATTACATGCATGCAATTCCCTGTCTGAGAAGACTAATCAATAGTCTATCTGAGGAGATTTTACCAGTTTAGCCAATCAATGAGCTCCAACTTCAGAGAAAATTACTGCATCAAAAATAAGGTGAAGCACTTGATGATGGTACCCACTTAACATCCATCTATGCACTCCATATATGTATGTATGAACATGCACAAGCATAAACATATGCTCATATGCATACAGAACCCAGACAGAGACACACAATAACATAAATTCCAGCACAGTCTATGCATAACATTGTTTATTAGAGTTGACTGAAGAATGTCAGCAATTTCATGTTTAAAACATTAAAGTTTGTCACACAAGGTTTTCATGACTAAAATACACTTCTCATAGAATATTCAGTAGTAGCTTATGGCAATCTTAATTAATATTCTCAATAGGATTTACAAGCAAAGGAAAAAGTGAATAGAAAGATAGACTGAATGGCAGAATACATTTTATTCCTTATAGATTTTCAGTACTTGTTTGCCCATATGAAGATAACAGAAAAATCAGTTCATTGCCTCATGTTATACCTTTGCCCTAGTTTATAGAATATCGTTTGAGCTAAAGATACTTTGTGATATAATAAATGCATACATACATTATCCAAATATTATCTTTGTATCTTGTTTCATACAGACCAAAATAAGAATGCCTTTGAATTTTTCTATTTTTGTTATTTTATATGGATTTTTTTTCTATGTACCACATTCATGCCTGTTGCCTAGGACACCAAAAGAAGGTGCTGGAATCTGCTCTGTCATATAGGTGGTGAGACTCAAACATGAATCTTCTGGAAGACTAGCCAATACTCTTAATTGCTGAGTCATCTTCTCAGCACCACTAAACCTATAAAATATATAAAAGAATTATCAAACTATTTGTTGATTCTAAGATAGAGAACTCCCAGGAACTGTATTGTTCAATGCCAAAATATTTTTCATATAGTCTGATTCTATCACTAATAAAGTTATTAAAAATAATGTTTGAATAATCTGAAAAGTTTATTATAATTATCCCATAGCTGTAATAACTGGATATACTGTGAGGAAAACATATGTGCCTTTGGATTTATTATTTTCCATTTCATTTAGGATTTCCTATTTTAACCTGAAGTGAAAGTTGTTTATTATAAATAGAATAAATTTCCTTTTGATTATTGTTCTACAATTTTATTGATGTTTGCCAAGAAAATTAATATGATTTTTCAGTAGGATTTGATTCTTAAGGACATTTTTGTCAGGTGGTGTCTTTGGCAATGTATTAGTAAAGAAACAACTTAGGGTTTTACCACACTAAAAAAACTAAAGGTTTGAGCTCAGTTTTGATAAAAATATTTCATATTGTTTATATAACAGAAAAAGCTAGAGCTAAGTGATAAATCAGAATAAAATTAACTATAGACTAAAATAACAACAAACTATACCTTATGTATCTTTCAAGACATGGGGTTTGAAAAATGTTAACTCATAATTTCTAGAATAATTTTCTGCATAAATAATGTTCAGTGATGCTACAGTTTGGAGATTTCAGATTAGTTTTACAAGCTCTCACAAGTACTGATATTCAAGTTCAAGGAAGGAAGGAAGGAAGGAAGGAAGGAAGGAAGGAAGGAAGGAAGGAAGGAAGGGAGAGAGAAGAAAGAAAGAATTTCTATTTTATTATACTGAGGAGCTTAAGCTACAGCTCAGAAAGTGTGACATTGTATATCCTTCTGCATTTTCTATTTTAACCTCTGAAATTTGCCTTTAAGGTATTACTATAATTACAATGACTATAATATCTTTTTAAAAAGTTACTTGATGTTATATAGCAAGCAGTGGGAAATAATTATCTGAAACTCAAGCTTGTATGGTAAACCCAAGTTATTAAATTATTTTTTCCTATATTTCTTACATAGACAGACATTTAAGACCTTTCTCATTAAACTGGTAAGAGTCAATTAATATATACATTAAATAAGTGAATATGTCTTAATGTTGCAATTTTTATGGTAAGCAATATGTATGCACCCATGTGCTATGTATGTATGTTGTATTTTGATACTTGAGAAAAAATTAGGTTTAAGAGAATGTACTGCTGTTGCAGACACCTGATATCAATTCCCAGAACATATATCAGGCAGTTCGCAAGAGGCAGTCTGTAACTCCAGCTCCATGTGGATCTGACACCTCTGACTTCTGCAAGACATGTACATTCCCCCACACAGACAGAAACACACTCATCATCTAAGTATACATATAATATATTTTACATATAATTTAAAGTGATAATGATAAATCTTTTAAATTTAGATCTTAAACTTTACAAGCTATGGATTTGTATACAAAAATGCAGTTTTCCTTAGGCCAAACATGTATTCCCTCATTTTTTCATAAATATTTACAAATTATATTAGCCCACAGAAAGAAGTTTCAGTTTTTGTCAGTGCACTGGGTTGTTAGAAGCCTTGCTGTGATTTGTTTCTTGGGGCTTCAAAAGATATGTTCTAAAATTGGAAATAGATCTGATTTCCGCAGGAGATAATCATAGACTGAGTTTTACCACCCAGGGATACCATGACTTCTTCTATTTGGTGACCAGCTCCCTGCAGAGCCTTAATGGAGGCATGTGTCACAGTAGAAAAGCCTGGAATCAGATACACGGGTTTTGTGGTATATAATATTTCAACTCCACACAGCCCCATTCCTTTCTCTGCTTGTTGCAGTGAGTGCAGCATAACATGTTCCTGGGCTGAACAAGTCTGGTAGCAAAGGCATGCTAAGCACCTCATGTCATCATCACACTTTTTTATTTCATTTTATTTTTGCTTCTTCAACAGTCAGCTAAGTACTATTGAAACCATAGACAGGAGGCATAATAGTTTATCCTTAGCTGACTGTACCCAGGAACCAAGGAATACTTGTTTCCCTGCCTCACTTTGATTTCCCTAGGTAGATAGTTCATGAAGATATATTAGAAGTGTGTTTAAAACAAAACAGCCCTTGTTTTTGGCTTAGTCAATAACTCCTCTTTCATTGACTTTGTTTCTGTGCAAGCTGAAGAATCTTATCCTCAGACTTCTCCATTATAGTAGCACTCACTAAAAGGCAGTGCTTTCCTCTGTTCAATGATTATAATTTGGCTTCTGAATTTTTAAAATGCCATCTTGAAAGTGTTACCTGACATCTCTGCAAAAATCTAGAGGCATTGAACCCTGTTGAAGCCAGAGACAAAGGCAGTGGTGAGCTCATTATGTGGCTTCTGGGAACCTACACTAAATTAAGCGCAGAAGTGTCAAACATCTAGCTAGACTTATCCAGAGATTTCAAGGAAAGACGGGAACTCTGTCTTTCACAAAGATACAAGGACAGAACTAAAGGAGATATGAGATCAACAACTGTGTACAGGGTTCGAGTACTGTAATGGAAAGAATATTCATGCTAATGCATGTAATTTGTAGCCAGCTGTCTGCCGGAATGACAGTAAGGCTAACAACTCTTTCCTTTTATACTTGATACACTCACTGCTTTAAGCTTACTCCTGTGCATAACTTTCTTAGATCAGAAAATGAATTTTATCAAACACCATGTGTGGATTTAAACTTAAGGACTTCACTTTAGTAAGTTGTAGTACAACTCCCGAAGTCTGCATTCCTTCTTAAGAACCCAAAGGATATTGGATTATCTTATAAGAAGTGGATACTCACATTTATGTTTTGTCAAGATTTTGAGCTGAATTATTTCTGGTTTACAAACATTTTCTTTTTGTTAGCTTTAAACTTATATATTTATCAAAAATTTGCCTTCAAAGTGTTTAAATTTGGTCATCACTTCTCAAATGTCTTATGCACCGTGATAAGAATATGGTAATATTCTTTAGCTGTCTTCTGAATTTTGACCTTTACTCAGAATTTACAAGTTGTTGCACAGGTGCAGCAAAATGACAGATGGCAACCTTTAGTTTGAGCCAAATATGGGTTGATAATTGTGACGGTTGCCCTGCTAGACTCCTGCATTCCTTCCCTTCCCTGCCCTCCCAATTCTCACATATTGTAATGGCAGTTCACCTAGACCCAGTTAGTCTCCAGGTTACTAAGAACTTGGAAAATACTTTATTACCTTGCTTGAGTTGCCAAAAAGATATCTCAACCTGTTTGCTTTTTTTTTTTTAAACAGCCCCTCCAGAATGGGAACAGAAAATCCAAAATACATACCTTTCTATCTATGACAGCTTGTTTTGGGAATGCAAAGCCACTGGAAAGCCAAATCCTTGGTATACATGGCTAAAGAACGGTGAACGCCTCAATCCAGAGGTAAGGAGCTATATGTTAGAAATTCATTCCATTATAGTGCATTTTGTTAGAATAACAGTCATTCCCAGTAGAAGCTCATGTCTTTGGAGTATTCAGTGTACTCCAGAGCATGAAGCTTACATTTATGTAATCCTTAAACAAACTCAGAGCAAGTAAAGTGGACTGGGATTGAATACTTGGACATACTAGCAGATAGTGACGAGTCCACATTCAGATGACATTAGCACATGCTCAGGAAGCATTAGTTGGATTCAGTGGGATAACTTTAAAAAAAAAGGAGAAGTAAAGAAAAAGAAAGAAGGGAGCATGAAGTTGGAAGGGGATGTTTGGGATGGATATAGATATAGGGGGAGTTGCAGTGGGGAACTGTGGGGGTATTATCAGGAGACACTTTAGAAAGCATGAAATCTCAAGGAATAAATAAAATATTCTAAACAGTAAGAAACTAAAAAGAGTGCATCATCATCAAAGCTTACATTTGATAAGCTGCCGTGTGTGTTAGGTCTTATACTCTGTTGTTTTCTGTGCATTGCTTTGTCAAGATAATGTGGGAGAGATAGATAGTGATCATTCCTTCAAATATATGAAGAAATCTATTCAGAGAGGCTGAGACACTTGTCCAAAATTGTACAGCAGCTACTGAAGTTAAAATTAGCCTTCAGAACAGTACCTGTGGGTAATATCCAGACAATGAACACAGAGAAGTGGACCAGTTTTTCCAAGGTTACTGAACAGTGAGTAGAAGATGTAGTCTACTAAACTTTGTCTAATAAGAGGACTCAGACTTTGAGTTGATGCCCACTCTCCCACTTCTAGGAACTATGATGACTATCCTTACCCCATAAGAAAAGATCTGAGGATTTGTACACATTTTAAATATGAACATATCTTCTCTTATGGTAAATGTACCATGAGAGTACTTTTCCCTTATCAAATTCTCCAGATAATTGTGTTAATGTTGCATTTTATTTGTACATGTATCTGTAACCACAGTCATAAGGAATATATTGTTTGGAAGTTGAAAACAATGGTGTGTGTGTGTGTGTGTGTGTGTGTGTGTGTGTGTGTGTGTGTGTGTGTGTGTGTGTGTTCAGTGGAATATTCCTCCAGGATGCCTTTAGAATGCATTCTCTTTTGGTTTTTCTCTAACCCACTTATATTATACTTAGAGAACTGTAATGGATTCATTGAAATGTTTAGCTTAGGTTATACATTTGGTATCAACAATTAACTTTGTGTACTAAAATTATATTTCAGTACCCTAAAATGGCTCCTTGTAGCAGATGTTTGATGCTGAGGCAGGAGGTCTTTTGAGGAAGTTCCAGAAAGGAAGGCTGTGGCTTCTCTAACTTACAACTCGGGCAACATATTATAACATCATTACATTTCCAGAGTGGTGGAACTTTCTAAATCATTTTAAACAACATAGAAGGAACAGTTTCATATATTCCATTTAGAGGATGCCAATCTTCACAGAAACGATGTACCATAGATTATTCCAGTGGCCAAAAAATTAATCCACAAAAATTATGCTTTGTACTTTTTTATCTTTAGAAACTTACTCAGGATTTTGAAGTGAAAGTTCTCAATGTTAGGCAAAAATGTTTTCCATTACTATATTTTGTGCAAGAGAATGCTTACATTAACAATGAAACATCTTTTATATTAATGCAAAACACCTTTTGATGACTCTTCTTTTATTAGGAGAGAATTCAGATTGAAAATGGGACTCTTATCATCACCATGCTGAATGTGTCAGACTCCGGGATCTACCAATGTACGGCAGAAAACAAATACCAGACAATTTATGCAAATGCAGAATTGAGAGTTTTAGGTGAGCCATTCATTTATATCCAAGAAATTTGAAATGAAACCTTACATGCTGCTATTTATATGTCATCTGAACCTGATTCTTTTCCTGTGAACTAGAAATTACTATCCCTAAAAACAATGAGAAATATCTCAATTAGCATTTGTTGCAATGAGGGGTTCAGGCTGCGTTCCCGGTTCAGGGCCTCTTGTGCCACCAGGCTCCCGGTGTGTACCCGAAATAATTACATGGAAACTGTATTCATTGAAATACTGCCTGGCCCATTAGCTCTAGCCTCTTATTGGCTAACTCTCACATATTTGTTTAACCCATTTCTAATAATCTGTGTGTCACCACGAGTCGTGACTTACCGGGAAAGATTCAGCGTGTCTTCATGGCGGGCAGCTCTCTCTGGCTCTGTCCCCTTCCCAGTATCCTGTTCTCTTTCTCCTGTCTATCTAAGTCCTGCCCTATCAGAAGGCCAAGGCAGTTTCTTTATTAACCAATAAAAGCAACCCAAATACAGAAGGACCCTCTTACACCAAGCATTTTTATTTAAAATTAT
>PVIU01014950.1:37333-50114 GCA_004026605.1 Ondatra zibethicus | reverse complement strand
AGGACCGTGAGGGGCTGGACCACCCACTGAGACAGTGTGCCTGATCTAATGGGAGCTCACCAAATCCAGCTGGACCGGTACCGAATGAGCATGTGATCAAACCGGACTATCTAAATGTGGCTGCCAATGGGGGCAGAATGAGAAGCCATCAGCAATGACACTAGGACCTATCTCTTCTGCATGTATTATCTTTTTGGGAACCTAGTCTATTTGGATGCACACCTTCCTAGGCCGGGATGGAGGGGGGAGGGCCTTGGACTTCCCACAGGGCAGGGCACGGTGCCCTCTTTTAAGGAAGCAGGGCGAGGGAGGAGGAGTGGGGGGGAGAATGAGGGGACTGGGAGATGGGGAGGAAATGTAAATTTTTTGAATGGAAAAAAATAAAAGAATATGGAAAAGAAAAAGAAAAAAAAACCCTTCAGATAACCCTATCCAACAATTTTCATGGCACACTACTGAGAAAATGACCCAGTTTAAAAAAAAAAAAAAACTAAAAACAAAACTTAAAAAAACCCTCAAAATCCACAAGCTATTACCACTAATCGTAAATACATTACAAACAATCTACAAAACAAAATTTTAAGTTCATCAGAGGGCTAAATATACAGGAGAGGTAATGAGAGGCAACTAATGATGACAGAAGGCAAGTCACAGTTAAGAGAAGTCAAAGCCCATCATGTTGGCCTGGGTACACTGACTGTGAATGCTCAACTAATACATGAAATTTTTCTACTTTTAGTATGATTAGGGAGATTAAGATGAGGACTTTATGTCTATTTGAATTGAAAAATATTATTTTCCTTATTAATATAAATTAGTATTCAAGAGAACCAGAATTGGCAATTATAATCAAATTAATTTTTAAATATTATTTTTAGATGTTTTCTTCCACAGTTAACAAATGCTCAGGTTATGATATAACAACTGCCATACTTAAATATACAGAAAAATACCATAATGGGCCAGGCCAGACAGACTAAGGAATTTAGGCTTCACCCTGAATCCAAAGGAGAAGGCAACTGTAGGGAAAGACAATGACTCTATCACCTCATAGTTCTGTTTGTATTTACCATTTAAAAACATTTAAAAAAATTTGGATCAGTGTTTTGCCTACATGTACATAAGTATGCCTGGTGATTGCAGAGACCAGAAGAGGGTGCCAGGACCTTCAAAGTGGAGTTAAATATAATTTTGAGGAGCTATGTGGTACTAGGAACTGATTCCAGGTCCTCTGCAAGAGCAGCAATTGTTCTTAACTTCTGAGCCATCTCTCCAGTCCCTATATCATTTTTGAAGGGAGCTGGTAAGATGGCTCAGCAGGTAAAGACACTTACTACCAAGTGTGATGACCTCAGTTCAATCCCCAAAACCCATATGGTAGGAGAAAACTGACTCCCACAATTTTTCCTTTGATCTCCTACATGGACACTGCAACATGCATATATACCACATACACAGAATAATTAATAATAATAAAACAGATTTCCTGTCCTGTCTCCCTTCTAAAGGTCTTATCCTTTGCCTTGCATATTAAGTCCTCTGTCAGTCTAGTGTCTGTGAGCTCATATGAACTCAGGTTAGTTGTCTCCCCTGGTTCCCTTGTAATGACATTGACCCCACGCCCACATGTGGTTCGTACAATCCTTCCTCCCTCTCTTCAACAAGATTCTCAGAGCTCAGCCCAGAGCTTGGTTGTGGATCTCTGCTTCTATCAGTTACCAAAGCTCTCTGAAGACAATTAGTGTAGCGTGAGGTATTTCAGGATAAGGAAACCCTTTCTTATTTATATCTAGGACAAAGGCAGGGAAGAGGTAGAAGAAAGAAAATGCAAGCAAGCTACTGCATGAGATGAAACAGGAAGCCCATTTATACCAAAGGACCTGACTACCATGAGAGACAGGACTGTAAGACTAGAAAACTACTATGTTATATATAACTCAGGTGTAGAGTGCTTGGCCAATACTGAGATTGGTACTGGAGAGCCAATAAATTACTCTGTTCCTATGTGGAGCTTCATATTGAATAAGAAATAAGAAACAGTAGTATACTGCTTTGAGATAAAAGCAAGAGAACAGAGAGAGGCATATACTGCTAGTCAGGCCATCTAGAATAAGGTAAAAGAAGATGGTGGAAAAGTAACATTAGGAAAAACACTCTAGCACCCCAGGTCCAACACAAAACAAGATAACGAACAAAATAACTGCTATCAATCTTTCAAAAAATGTAAAGCACAGTAGTGTATTAAAATAACAATAATTACAATAAAAGAAACAATAGCAACCCAACTCCTGACTAGACTGACCCAAATACCAAACATTAAAGATCTGATGGAAGCAGAGACAAGCCCATTTCAGAAAACATACACTATTAATCTACATATGAAAATATTACATCTAATGAAGTGAAAACTTATACCCACATAAAAACCTATATTTGAATGTTTGTAGCAACTTTATTCACATTTGATAAAATTCGGAAGCAGTAATATATCTACCTTCTCCAGAAGTAAACTGGTATATACAGAAAAATTAATATTACTCATCACTACAAAGAAATGAGCTATCAAGCCATGATAAAACATGGAGGAAACTTAAATGTATACTAAGTTAAAGAAGTTAATCTTTTAAAAAATGGCCATATATGGTATGGCTTCTACAACATAATACACTGAAAAATGCAAAGCCATGTAGTAGTAATAGGACCAGTGACTGCAGAAATTAAGGGAGAATGAAGAATAATGAGGCAGAACAGATTTTTAGAGACAGGGAAATTATCCTATATGATGTTACAATGTTAAATACATGCCATACATTTATTAAACCTTCTAGAATGCATAGCACTAAGCGTGAACACTACTGTAACTAAATTTTATGTGGTGAGGGAGGTTTATTGTTGCTTATAATAGAAAAGGGTATTGTGTGGCAGAACATGGCTATATAGCTATACTTTGTTAGGTTTTGCTGTGAACATAAACCTGTTCTAAACAGCAAAGTTTACCATTTTAAAAAATCTACTGGCAATCAAAAAAGTTTGATATGATAAAATCTAAATGTCATCTGGCAGGGATCTTATTTGGTAAAAGAAGCAAACAATGACTAATTTGAATAAAATATAAATACCACCTTGCTCTGGAAATATAAACAGTACACTCTCTGTGCAAAAACAATTTTGGAGTTCATTAAAATTGCCACAAGACTAGAAGACCTCAACCCAGGCATAAACTCAAAAGAACTGAAAACTGATACTCAAACAAAAACTTGTCCTTGAATGTTCATAGCAGCAACATCTATAGCTGCCCCCAACAGAAACATTAGCTAGTCAATAAAGAAAATGTGGTATACACATAGAATATGTTATCATCCAGCCATCAAAAGAAATGAATTATAGATACAAGCTACAACACAAATGGATTTTTAAAATATTCTGAAAGATGGAAAACACAAAGTTCATGTAATGGATGATTTCATTCATGTAAAATATTAAAACCGCAAATTGACTGAGAAAGGTTAGTGTTGACAGGGCTTAGGTAGAAAAAATAATGTGTAATAAGTATGGAGTTTCCTTTTCTGGTGATGTAAATAGTGATGGTGGTTATATAACATTGTGAATGTAAATAAATAATACTGATTTCATTAGTTTCTTTTCTTTTTTTCCTTTTTCTTCTTCTTCTTTTATTTTTATTTATTTATTTATTTATTTTGAGGCACAGTTTCTCTGTGTAGACCTGGCTGTCCTGGAACTTGTTCTGTAGAGCAGACTGGCCTTGAACTCAAAGGTCTGCCTGCCTCTTGACTTCTGAGTGCTGGGATTAAAGGCATGCCCCTCTACTGCCCTGATCTGTATACTTTCAAATGTGCATTTTTATCATGCAAGACTGATTGCAAATTATTCTGAGTGGGGCCAGGGTAAATTCAGAGGGTAAAAGTGCTTGCTGTGTAAGCCTGATACCTTGATTCTGAACCACAGAACTCATATCAGAAGGGGGAAACCAACTCCAGAAACTTGTCCTCTGAACTCCACACATATTCCATAACATATATGTATGTACACACATACACATGCAAGCACATGTGCATACACACACGCACCTTTAAGAGTAGCTTTAAAAGGAATGATGTAGTAAAACAGTACCTTGATTTTTTCACTTTCTTTTCTCACTCGTTTTGCATTTTCAATAATGTAAACAGTGCTTTTGTTAACTTCATTGTCAGCTCTGTGTCTAAGCCAATCTTCATATCCCTATAAAGATAATAAAAATTATATTTATATAATGTTAATTTCAACACAGAATTCCACAGATACAATGATGAACACATTATTAGAAAATTTGAAGCATACTTTAAACATACTCCTTAGGCATATAGCTTAATTGTATTATAAAGTTCCGTAATCAGATATATGTTAAAGGCAAAACAGGTATTAGAGTGTTAACATTCTCCACTGTGAAAATCTATTATTTATTCCTGTAGTGCTCTAATGAATACCTGTGTTTTCTTTAATATATGTCTGAATAATTAAGAAAAATTATAATTCTACTTTGCCAGGAAGATGTATTTCTTCATTTTATTTTGTGTGTGTTGGTATTTTTTCGTATATACCTATGAACCATGAGTGTGCAGTACCTAGGGAGGCAAGAACAGTATGACAGACCCCCTAAAACTGAAGTTATAGATGGTCATGTGCCACTATGTGGGTTCTGGGAATAGAACCTGAGTCCTCTGTAAGAGAAGCCGGGCTCTTAAATACTGAGTCGTCTCTCTAGCATATCTTTCTACATTTAATTTGAAAAGATAATTGTTCTGACATTTTATTTTATGATAAACCTAATCACTTAGAAATGTAATTCTTCTCATGCAGAAAGTAGGAAATTTGAAATTTGTTTTGTCAGAGAATTTACATATTGTGGAGATAATAATTAAAATTCTCCACTGACTTAATGATTAAATAGAAACTGGTGTTTGCTTTTAGAATTAAAAAAATAATCAGAGCTTTAATGGTTTACTTTCCTCTGAGCTTTTCATGTGGAACAGATTTAAACTAAAAGAGCTAAGGAAGCAGGATACTCATTTGAACATGACCTCCTTTTATATTCAATGCTTTTTCCCCCTCATTGTAATATCTGTGTCTTTTCAAATACATCTGAAAAATAATCTCTTGATAGCTTTTCCTCCCCTCTCCATTTTTTCCTCTTCATTCCTATTCTATCCCTCTTTATGAAAACACTAGGCTATCATTTCATAGGGTACATTCTCTGGTGCTGATGAAAGAAGGGTATAACATGAACTAGTAATGGGAGTAGAATGAATCAGTAAAGCCCTCTGAAAACCATCAGTGCTATTCTTAGAACTAAAAATTTATGACAGTAAGGAAAATAATCTAGATAGCCCAAGGGAAAGAACATTCCAAGTCTTTATTTAGCAATGAAATACATAAAAAAAAACAATTTGTAAAATCCCTAGTAGGCAAGAGAGATGATCAGATAACCCCAATAGAAAAGGTAACCTTGTTCCTTCAATCTATCAGTTACCTTAAGGTACTTTCAAAAAGCATTCTGATAGGTACTATCTAAAAATATGATTGCAAATAAGCATAGCCTGTGGTCTGTTCCTATACAGTTAACCCACTCCTCACTTAAAGTTTGCTGTTTAAATTTTCAATTTCATTTGGACAGTTTTAAAGGTACTAAAACATAAAATGTTCAAATTACTTCAAAGACAATCACATCATAATCTGTGGCAGCTTGCCAGTTCTGACAAGAAAGATAGAAGTCTCCCCTACCCATCACCCTCCTCAATAGTATTATTGATAATAAAGAAATTCAAGTATTTGTGTTCTTAAGTTCTAGGCTATAAGCAACACAACTAAAATTCATTGGAATGGGAAATTCCAAGACGTATCACATCAGAATAATGAACAGTAAAAATCCACTTCCCATTTCCTTACTGAGTTTAACTTTCTACTTGTTCTATTATGTTTCTACCACATACACATAGATATTGAGAAAGAAAAGAGTAAATAAATTAGAGAATTTACAAGAAAATTCACATCAGCTTGCATTAAAGAACAGGCATAGTTTAAGTAAGAAACTTACCTGCTTGATTGCTGTAACAGTTATAACAAAGAAAAGTGGAAGTCCACTAGTAACTGGGCTGGTTGGTGTGTCTACTGTGACCTAGGTAAAGAAATTAAATTGAAAATAAAATTGGTTATTAACTCCTATGTAGCATTTACATGTTTCAAATATTTCAAACAGAATCCATGGTGTACTTTATGCTTCTAAGACATCGGACCATGGATATGAGTGCCTTTGTAAAAATTTTATCATTCACTATGGCAGTTTACTCTCTTCTATATTCTGTCCCAAACTGGTTTTAAACAGGAGGCCTGAACCATTAGGCAAAGCCTCAGAGTATACAAACAAAAGCATTCAACATTAAGTCACTGGCATTTTTCTGCTTCATTTAAAAAGATGAGGAGGGGGTTATCATTAAAGTAGTAAGTGAAGGAAAAACTCTAATAAACTATATACTTAAAGATGTAAGACATGATTTAAAATGATTAAAATTTAAAATACCGAATGGTAAAAGGAACACTGAAAAGCAGACTGATTTACTAGACTTTCAAACTTCAAGGAAGTAAGTAAGGCACATAGAACGGTGTAATAAGGAAAAAAAAGTAGCATGTTCAAATAGACTAAAACTAGTGTTTAACCTGGAGCTACAGATGGTTCTGAGTCACCACATGGATACCGGGATTGAACCTGGGTCCTCTGCAAGAGTAGCCAGTGCTCTTAATTATTGAACTATTTCTCCAGCCTCAATAACTTTTTTGATACACCTATTCCGCTTTACCTTAAAATTATTCACTATTAAACTGCTGATGAACTTTTGGACAAGCTAAAGGCTAATTCATATCTCTAAAACAAAATAATAACTAAGTTTCCTAGAATCAATGGGGGAAAGCCTAGGCATGGTGGCACATACCTATAATCTCAATATTTGGGAAGCTGAGATAGGACTGTATACTGGCTGGTTTTATGTCAATTTGACGCAAGCTAGAGTCATCAGAGAGGAAAAAGGCCCCAATTGAGAAAATGCCTCCATAAGATCCAGCTGTAAGGCAATTTCTTAATCAGTGATCAATATGTGAGGGCCCAGATGATTGTGGGTGGTGCCATCCCTAAACTTGTGGTTCTGAGTTCTCTAAGAAAGCAGGCTGAGCAAGACTGGGGACGCAAGCCACTAATCAACCCTCATCCATGGCCTCTGCATCAGTTCCTGCCGCCAAGCTCCTGTCCTGCTTGAGTTCCTGTTGTAACATTCTTCAGTAATGAACAATGACATGGAAGTTTAAGATGAATAAACCATTTCCTCTCCTACTACAAAAAGCCTGGTGTTTAACAAGGTTAAACAATAGTTAAACTGTTAGTTTAAACTATTTTCAATTTTGATATATATAAAATCATTAAGATGTTATACAATATACATTTGAGATAAAGATACGAAATCCATGAAAAATTAAATCTCATTTCTAAGACAACTTTAGAAAACTATACCATCACACAATTCTTGAAGTGCAATTATATTTCTACTTAAAAAAATAGTAATCAAATATTTTTAAGTCACAGGACAAGATTATAAATTGTTTGAAACAACCAAATTTATCCATGTTGTTTTCATGGAGTTCTTACCTGTACAAGGAAAATGATGAGAAAATAAAAATTTGCAATTCTTCTAAACTGTTCAAACAAATTCTTTGGGAGGAAATTCCAAAGTGTATACTATAAAATAAGTTGAACAAAAACAATTATTAGAAAAGAAACTTGAAAAATATTATTATAATATAAAGTAGTATTTAGTATATCTAACAATTGAAAACACACACCACATGTTACACCAGCACATATTTAGAGGTATAGAATACTTTTTTTTCCCCAGAAATGAAGTTTCACTGAAAATTTCATTGGCCAACTAAGTGCTACATTTTTAATTTCTCCAAACCAATATGAAATGGATTCTTTGCTATATTCTCTCATATCATATTACATGTATTCATTTGCCTTCCCTTTTACTGCCTGAGCCATCTTGTTGGCCTCTAACATCTCCTTTAAACAAAGCTTAGGCACTCTCAAAGTTCAGAGAATCTCAAGAGAAAGAAGACAAATGGAGGTAAGCAGCTACAGTAGAACTGGGCTGGCCGGGTGGTGGTGGTGCACGCCTTTAATCCCAGTACTCAGGAGGCAGAGGCAGTCGGATCTCTGTGAGTTTGAGGACAGCCTGGTCTACAGAGTGAGTTCCAGGACAGGCTCCAAAGCTACACAGAGAAACCCTGTCTCGGAAAAAAAAAATGTCAACTTGATACAAGCTTGAGTCACCTGACAAGAGGGAACTGCAAGTGAGAAAATGCCCCCATAAGAATGACCTTTAAGCAAGCCTTCCCAGGGCAGCTGGTACTAGGGTGTATAAGAAAGCAAACTGAGCAAGCCAGGAAGAACAAGCCAGTAAGCAGCAATCCTCCAAGGTCTTCAATTCCTATCTCCAGGTTCATGCCTTGAGTTTCTGTCCTGACTTCCCTTCATGATAATAAACTATAAGGTGAAGTAAATCCTACTCCACCCACCACCCCAGCAACAGTCATGGTGTTCTATCACAATAATAGAAACTAAGCTAATAATCAACAGTCAACGGGGAGAATAAATCTGAAGTCCAAATGAGTACCTTAGAGAGGACCAGGAAAGTAGTACATGGCTTAGTGGTTAAGAGCACCTGATCTTACATAAGAACAGGGTTCATTTCCCAGCACCCACATAATGGCTCACAACCATCTGATATTCCCCTCTGAACATCAGATGGAACAAAGCATGCATGTAGTACACGTACACACACACACAATCACATGCATGTACACAGGCAAAACATTCATAAAATAAACCTTTTTTAAAAAGTAAATGAAGAAATGCCAGGGACACCTTTAAGCCTAGCACTGACAGACAGATGCAGCCGGATCACTTTGGGTTTCAGGTCTGCCTGCACTAGATAATGAGACTCTGACACAAACCAATCAAACAATCATAAAATTAAGTGCTGTCTCTGAAACACTTTACCTGAGCTAATGTGAGCTCACCAACTCTAGCCGGACAGGGAAGGAACAAGCATAAGACCAAACTAGATCCTCTGAATGTGGGTGACAGCTGAATGGCCGAGGCAGACTGAGGGGCCACTGGTAGTGGCACCAGGATTTATCCCTATTGCTTATACTGGCTTTTGGGGAACCCATTCCATTTGGATGGATACCTTGCTCGGCCTAGATATAGTAGGGAGGGCCTTGGACTTTCCCCAAAGCAATGTGTCTTACCCTCTTTGAGGATTGGATGGGGGGGGGAGTAGGAAGGGAGTGAGAACTGGGATTAGTATGTAAAATGAAAAGAATAGTTTGCTTTCTTTTTTGAAAAAAATAATAAAATATGAAAAAATTAAGTGCTGTCTGAAATGTCTATTATGAGAGAAAGAATCCACATTTTCATCATATTCTCAAATTTGCTTATGATAAAAAGATAAGCATTTAAAACCACTGATAGAGTTGCTTTGAAACCATTATAATCCAAAACCGGCATTTAACTGCCATATCAGTTTCAAGTAAATAAATAAATAAAAGCTGAACTCTAATAAACTGCTAATAGCTGAACTGGGACACTAACCTTCTGTTCTCAAACTAAACATTTAAAAAAAATAAGCAGATAAGCATTAAGGCCACTTAAATGTCCTTATTGGGGTAATATTAACAGATCAAAGGGAACTTTTTTTTTGATCTAGTCGTGTTAGGCTACTGCTATTGTTTTGCAATGCTAAGGATTCAAATCAGGGCTTTACATAGCTACACCACTGAAGTACATGTATTCCTTGCCCCACTACTGTTGTTTTACTTAGCCAGACTAACTTTTTCCTTAAGAACTTTGGCTGCTCCTTTCATGGGAAACTTGCTCTTCTCTCCTTCATCAGGGCATGAACTAAGACCTCAGGGTGTTGTAACTTATCTTACCATAAGCTCTCGGCATGGTGCCTGGCAAGAAACACATGATGTTTGTTTCAGGCAGGGTCTCATACTACATACAGCCCAGGCTAATCTCAAAGTCAGGGCAATCCTCCTGCTTTGGCCTATCAAGTCCTAAGACTACACTTGTCAAGCCACCACTGAGACTTTTAAATCAAGAAATCATGAGTAAAATTTGTGCACTGGCCATTAAAATTATTGACTTAATTAAAAGGCAAATTAGGATACAATTATCTATTCTATACATTAAAACCAGTACTTTAGCACAGAATAAGAGAATTCTTTTTAAAGAGCTTTCTAATTAGAATAAAAGTGGAACTGTACATATATACACAAAGTTATTAAAATTTAATTGTTTATCTTAAAACTGGACTCTCAGACTTGGTCTGCGGTTACAAACCAAAAACAATGCCAGTCACAGGAAGAGAATGCAAATATCAGTTATTTTAAATACAGTGATGAAAACGGATTTTCTGTCCTTAAGTTCTTGCCCTAGAAGATTGAGTGACTGAATCCTTACGCTAGTTTTAGAAATAATTTACTTATATTTTATGTATATAGGTAATTTTGCCTGTATATATGTCTATGTACCGTGTGTGTGTGGTCCCTATGGAGGTCAGAAGAGATATTTGAGACCCCTGGGACTGAAGTTACACAAAGATGGGAGCCTCCATGTTGGTGTTAGGAAGAGCAAGTGCTCTTAACTGTTGAGCTGTCTCTCCAATCCCCCACTAGAATATTTTAGCATGGAACGATAAAGTTAAAAGTCAGCCCAAATATTTAAGAACATGTTCAACTGTTTCTACACAAAAATACCAGCACTGCAAATTTTGTTTTGTTTTGGCTGTCCTGGAACTTGTTCCATAGGCGAGGCTGGCCTTGAACTCACAGAGATCTCCCTACCTCTGCCTCCTGAGTGCTGGAATTAAAGGCATGCACCACCACAAGTGGGCTAAAATACCTCACAGGTGTACCCAGCCACTTAGGTTTTAGCTTGTTTTTAAATTTTTTAGATTTATTTAGGTATTATTTTATGTATATGGGTGTTTTGTCTGCATGTATGCATACCAGAAGAGGGCATTAGAACCCATGGGACTACAGTCAAATGGAACTACAGTCAGAGACAGTTGTGAGCTGCTATTTGGGTGGTGGGGGAATTGAACTCAGGATCTCTTGAAGAAGAGCCAGTGTTCTTAACTGTTGCGCCATCTCCTTAGACCTGCAAGTAGTTCCTATAGATTATTTTACACTTATTTTGTAGTGGGTACATACACATAGCTTCTAAAACTGATATTATATGATAAAGTTGTGTTACTATCTAAAAGAATTTAAAACCAAATTTTTCCATCAAATAAATCTCCAAATGTATAAAGTAGGGAAGTTGAAATGAAAATGAACTAAAAGACTGAGGGCTTTGAGCTTTACTTGATTTGGGTCTCGAGTATGGGGTATGTATAGCTCAGCGACATGTATGTAGTTTTATGCTTGATCCCAAGCACCAGAAATGAGAGGGAAAAAAGCTGTTTTTACATAAAGTTCACCAAGCTTTTCACTTAGCACTAAGAACGCTGAGGATAAAGCTCGAAGTAATGTGTTCTAATGTTTCTATATAGGAACAGCAAAGGGGAAACCAAGTTAGATGGGGCAGCACATTGTCTGTAATCTTAACACTCAGGAAGGTGAGGTAGGAGGATTGCCAGGAGTTCAAGGACAGCCTGGAATACATACAAAAGCCAATTTTGGCAAAATAACAAAATCTTGTCAAAAGCAAATGAACAACAAAAAGGAACAGGGACACAGGTAAAAATGAAATAGTAACTATTTAAAAATTAACCTATAAAGTTATCAGCAAGCTGAACTACACAAAGAACATAACCTTCTCTAACTACTAGATAGACCTGGATGCAATAGAATAAAAAAGCAAAAATAATTTTATAGTAAGTTCTATATTGGTAACTGTTCACTTTGCTACATTACTATACTCAAGTTATCAATTTTCCTTTATGTTGGCATTAAATGGAATTTTGAGCTTTGTAGTCTACCTTCATTTTTACTAACAATGCCACACAGAACTTTCATTTTTCACACTGTTCTATCCACTGTAAATTCCGAACCTCTCAAAAGCAATAAAGTTGCTGACTAAAACTGAATCAGAAATTAGTAAAATTTAAAGGTTATTTTTAGTGTGTCAGACACAACTGAAAGAAAGAAGTCCTCTCAGTTTTAATAAATTGCACTATCGATGACTCTGGTTTATTTGTTGTATGTGTATGCAAGAGAACACATATGTGTGCCACAGTGTGCATGTGGAGGTCAGGGGACAACTGATGGGAGTCAGTACTCTTCTTATTCAGTGTAGGTCCCAACGACTGAATCCAGGTCATCAGGTTTGGTAGTAGATGCCTTACAGGTACACTGAACCATTTTACAGGTCTCAATTCAATTTTTTTCTTCTTTTTTTCTCAATTCAGTTTTTTAAATAAGGAAAAACAATAGTGTAAATTTAGACCTAAAACTCTGATTTGAGTCAAGTTTAACTTTCTAAATCAACTATGCATAGCTCACTGATTATTTCACTGAAGGCACTCTAAAACTCAAAATTTGTAAAAAAAAAAAAAAAAAAAAAAAAAAAAAAAAAAAAAAAAAAAAAAAAAAAAAAAAAAAAAAAAAAAAAAAAAAAAAAAAAAAAAAAAAAAAAAAAAAAAAAAAAAAAAAAAAAAAAAAAAAAAAA
>PVIU01014950.1:0-37233 GCA_004026605.1 Ondatra zibethicus | reverse complement strand
TGCAATTAATGCTCCTTTTGTTAAGGAAGGGAATTCCAATTTTGCATCAGCTACAAAATTCTGGTGATAACCAAAATGCTCCACAGAGTACTTTAAATTAGTAACACCTCAAGGAACATTTCTTTTCTAAGGAAATATTTGTGTTCCCAGAAGAAAAATAGATAGTAATTTTATAAGTAAATAAAATTTAAAGGCCAAAGTGTTTTCTTCAGTGCTCCCTGTATTAACAACATTCATTTCCTGATACACTGGCTATTTGTAATGAAAAAAAAGCACCAAAAACAAGAGTTATTTTATGACAAAGTTGAGAAAGGAAAGTAACACTTGCTACAGAGTTGGAAGACAGCTAGCATAGTCTATAAACTGTGTATTTTTTCAATTAAAAGAGTATGGTACAAATATATGGAACCAAAAGGTAATGTGAGGAAGATAAATTCCAATTATAAAATTGTTAAGTTTCTACAGAGTAGATCCAAAGGCCCTCTACTAAAAAGGACTCTATCCATACATTCGAATCACAAGAGTCCAAAAACATCAACAGTAATGTACTGGAATAATCCCATGAACACAAATAATAACAAGATATAACATTTACTAGGTGTTAACACTTCCAAACATAGTGGTAAATGTTTTCTGTGTATCATTTCATTTCATCCTCACTACAATCTCATAAAACGAACAATTCAATAGACCTATTTTATGGATAAGAAAATTAGGTCCAAGTTAAACAATTTTAACTTCCTATCCAAGTCTAAGAGGGGAATATTTTGAGAAAATTATTTTCTCTGTGCCTTATTTTTTCCTACCCTAAACTGGAGATTAAAAATCTACATTTTAGCGAGGTGTATTGATACACTCTTTTAATCCCGACACTTGGGAAGCAGAGGCAGGCAGATCTCAGTGAGTGTGAGGCCAGTCTAAATCTATAGGTATACATAATGAGTTTCAGGATAGCAAGGGCTACACAGTGAGACCCTGTCACAGACACAAGTAGCCCCTGACTGAGAATAAAATTTCTGTGACAGGATTTAAGAGTAAAAGAAAATCAATATTTTATCTGATATATCACAGTGTTCTACATGGCTACATACATATCTGTTCAGTGGGATACTCAGTTTTCACATTTATATTTTACATATTAATCTTTTCTTTTTCTGTAGAGATAAGTTCTCACACAATACAATCCTGGCTGTCCTGGAACTCACAGACATCTGTCTGCTTCTGCCTGTATTTTACATATTAATCTTTTAACAAAAACAATTTTCATTATGCCATTACCTAAAGGAGAAACCAAAGGAATATTTGAATACTAAAATGTGGTGTATTATTAAAGGAAAGGTATGATTTTTGGTTTTAGGTCCTAATTGACTTCAAGTGTACACTGAACTAAATTTCACTAATGTTTTAGCTCTCCCTTTCCAAGCTTCATTTGGAAGTCAAGAACATTATCAAAATCAAAATATGTTCCATGCTACAAGAGATGATAGTAAACCAGTCATCTACTACCTAACATCTTGCCTGGTCTGCCAGCAATAAAGACCAGTAAATTAATATTAGCAGAGCAATGACTACTGGGTACTAAGAGCTTTAAGAAATGTTTCTACATATGAAATATTAGCCATTTCATAAACTGTATTATTAATTTTACAAAGATGATATAGCTAGTAAATATTTTATCAATATTTAAATGCAGGTGTTCAAACGTACAGGCCACTGCTCTTAGCTTATATCACACTGAAAAGTGACAGCTACTGTGATTAAACTTTACAGGTCATAGGTCAAGCAGTATATAGGCCTTTTTAGGAGCCAGAAATACAAGTCAGAAGTTAGGAAAGAGAAGATATGCAAATGAAAATCACTAAGCACCATCCACAAGAATGGAAATCATATACAGACTAATCCTTTCAAAGGCAATTCAGAAAGCTTTACAAAAGTAAATTACTAAGTCCCCACAAATCTGCAAAATGTTGGTTGGCAAATGTTCGACCACTGAAAAATACCCCTTCTAGGCACAATAATAATTACTTGTAGCACATTTTAAGGCCTAACGCAATATGCACAATCAACAGGCACTATGAATCATAAAGGAGGGCAAGTGAAAGTTATAACCAGACAAAATGATAGGCTTTTAAAAAACTAAACAACTTTTTGGAGGAATAATTACTACAGTTGGTATTATGATTTGTATATGACTATGTGTATACACAAATGTAAAAAAACAGCTTCCTTAGAAGCATAAATAAAAATATACAACTTTATATGAGCATCCGGAAAGTTTAAAAAAGAAACACAACTTACCTTAGAGGAGACTATTCTATTATCACAAAATCTTTGTGCACTGTAAGCTTCTGTTCCTGAAATGGGATGATTGCCAACAAATACTGTGCGTGTACCAACTCGTTTCTCTTCTCCAGCGCACTAACCAAGAGAAAGAAGAAGGTCAGCTTTTCACCATATTTCTCCATGTTTTCACCATGCTTAGAACTCTGGAGAATCAGAGTAGCAGGGAAAGATGAAAATATTGTCAAGAAATTAAAATCCACAAATCTCTTATGATGTGGGATTCCCCTCTGTATGCTGTGAATAGTATTGGTTAATAAAGGAACTGCTTTGGGCCTATAGCAGAGCTCTAGGGGAACAGAGCTGGGGGGGGGGACTAAACTAATTGCTGGGAGAAAGGAGGCAGAGTCAGGGTGGAGCCATAGAGCCACTGCCAGAGACAGACGTGCTAAAACTTTAGGTGGTCCACAGCCACGTGGTGATACACAGATTAATAGAAATGGGTTTAATTAAGATGTAAGAGTTAGCCAATAAGAAGCTACAGCTAATGCGCCAAACAGTTTTATTAATACAGTTTCTGTGTGATTATTTCAGGGCTAAGCAGCCAGGAACCAACAAGCAGCCTCACTATAACAAACTGGCGCCAACGTGGCCAATTAAATCCACTTAAAAATCTGGGCTTTGCTTGGTGACAGCATGCTGCAGCTCCCTTAAGAGACGTTTTTCTGATTCCCCCCCCAAAAAGGTTTAAAGATATCTTGATCCCATTTGAATAGTTGGCTAAGTAATTGCAATTCTTTGGTTCTCCTAAAATACATGGTAAATTTAATCAATCTACTGTTAATTTATTCTAGTGAAATTTTGGAGGGCATATTAAAGAAACACTATATTTTTAGTGCCAGCCATACTATTTCACCCACAGTCCAAATGAAGTTCAACTATTATGTTTAAAACAACATGCTAACATAGAAAAAAATTAGAATGGGACTATTTTATTTATTATACAACTTCTGAGGACCTTCTTGTCAACAAAAGTATCAGAGAAGAGAAACTACAATGCAAATTATTTCTAAACATGAAATAATTACTTATAACTATGTCAGAAATCCTAGTAATAGAATGATCACCTTTATACAAAAAAAACCCAAAACCCATGACTTTTTGCCTTTATATGAAAACTTCCTTGTGACCTCCCAGAGTCTATTATCCTAAAGTCTCACTTAAGACAATATATTTCTAGTGCTTTTTTAAATATCTTTTAAAAATAGACTCACTGTATTGAAAAGACTCAGAATAATGTTCTAGTATATGTAAAACTTCCTGGGACTTCACAGTTCTCTATTTTAAAAAATTTAAAATGTTTATTTTATATGTATGGATGTTTTGTCTGCATGTATGTCTGTTGCACTGTGCCCAAGGAGGTCAGAATAGGATACTTGAGCCTTTGTAACTAGAATTATGGATGGTTGTGAACTGCCATTTGGGTGCTGGGAACCAAACTTGGGTCTTCTGGAAGAGCAGCAGTGCTCTCTCTCTACCAATTACCATCTTTTCAATCTTCTGTTCTCTTTGTTTGAAATAGAATACATTTTCTTATATATACAAAATAGTCTTTGATAGTACTATATTAGAAACAGTTTCTAACTATACTGGTAAGAAACTAGTATCTTAGATCCTTATTCCTATTTTTAATAATAATTTCTCAATTATAATATTTTAAAATACTAATAACAAAGAGTTTTTGTTGAGTTATTCAAAAGTCAAAGATAACAATCTTTAAAATAATGTTAAAAGACTACTTAGAATTTTTGAAGTTTTCCAAATATCTACTGTATTTGTATATATTACTATCTGCATTTGTGTGTTTTCTGAAGATATTATTTGTAAAATTTACCTTAATAAGTAATAATCACCCTGAGTATAAAGCATCTCTGTTTTGCTATTTTTAACTTAAGCTTATGAAACAAATAAGGCACTGCCTTCAAATTTGTACAGAGTCAACCAAAAATAACTGTAAAACACTAACAGAGAAACTCAGGGGTGGTGTTTATCTCAGTAGTAGAGTGCTTGCCTATTACGTATAAGTCCCTGGGTTTATACCACCAGAAAAATAAACACATTTTTAAAAAGTAAGTAGAGGCTAACTGTGGGGAGTAGAGGAAGTCCCGATTGAAAGTGTGTTATTTACATGAATATGCATGTCAAGTACCCCAATGCCTCAGACCAATGAGACGGGCAAAGCTTTCCCTGACTCTCTAGGGAAGGTTTGGATTTGAAGCTTACTGAGGACTGGAGATGGGGTGATATGAAGCAGGTGTCTTTTCTGTGCCTGTTTTACCCTAATTCTGATGAAACTGTAATCTCTCTTTGCATTTCCTGCAACTGTGCAATGTAGTTTAGCTCACATAAAATGACAACTCTGAATTTGTACAAATTTAATGTACATTTCCACTTGTTGCCATGTAGTGTTAAAACTTGAGTGTTGTTCACCATGATTTTGAATAAAATAGATACTTTTGCCAAAGCAAAGAGATCAAAAAAGGAAGCACTAAAAAACAATCAACTTTGGAAGGCAGACAATGTAGTCTTGGTCTAGGAGTATGTAATTCCTGTCACCAATACACGCTTTAATTTCATTAGGAGTTCATTCTGTGTTGGACTAAGTCCCATCCAAATGTCTTTAGGAATATTATTGTTTAAACCTGAAATAGGCTAGCACCAACTCTATCTTATCAACACATCATACACTATTTAAGAACTATTCTTTTTTTCCTTTTAAAGATTTATTTTTACATACATTGGTGTTTGCTTGCATGTCTGTATGAGGGTACCATATCTCCTGGAACTGGAGTTACAGACAGTTGTGAGCTGCCATGTGGGTGCTGTGAATTGAATCCCCGTCCTCTAGAAAAACAGCCAGTGCTCTTAACCTCTGAGCCATCTCCCCAGCTTCAAGACCTATTTTTATAACTGTTAGAAACATTAAAACTATACGTAAAACATATGTATAACAGAGAATGAATCTTAAATTTCTTTCTCAAGATAAAAATCATCTTCTTGAGCCAGCTCTTGGGAGGAAGGAGGATGGGGATTCTAGGCCAGTGGGGCAACACAGAAACCCCATCTTAAAAAACAAACAAAATCACTTCCCTGTGTCTAGATATTAAAACACGTGCACACACACACACAAAATTTATACCAAAAATAATTACTCAATAAAAAACAGAGTAAAATACTATTCTTAATTACGACCATCTTTGGTCCATACCTTTGATATTTATTTTTTAAAAAAGAATGCTATTGGAAGTATAATTTGTTTCTTGATTGCATCCAGATCTTTGAATGGATAATCAAAGGATTATCCAGGAAAACGAAGGACCTCAATATAAGACTGCTACTATAAAAGCTAACAATAGAATGGAGACAAAACATCTGTCTCCATCCTTTTCAGGTCTGGCAAACAAATGTATGACTTAGCCATATATCTGTTAGAATTAATCTTGACCATGTATCACCTTTACATTCACACTAATACATGGGGCCTAATGCTTAATATTTAATTTTTTGGATACTTTACAGGTGAAAGAAAATGTACAATTATCCTGGAAAATTACTGCTAAAAGACTGTATTAAAACTATATTTATTTTCAATTACCATCCTACAAATTTTCATTATAAATATAGTAGTCATAATCTTGCCTGCATCTTTCCCTCAGATTATAATACTTAAAACAATTTGCTTTTACATGGAAAAACTAAAAGAATTATCATCAAATATTTAAACTGCTGACAAAATGAAATTCTTCTTTGTTGTATTTTGGATGTGATTGGTCTTCCACTCAAATCATTAACAATGAAACTTATTATCAGTGCATAACCTTAGTAGATGTTATCCTTGATAATTACATATTTGTTTTATTGGTCAGCATTGTCTCTGAGTCCCTATAAGTAAAAGTGAACAAAATTACTAATTAAAACTTGAAAGGAGCTGGAGAGATGGTTCAGCAGTTAAAAGCAAAGGCTGCTCTTCAAGAGGATCTGGGTTTGATTCCAGTACCCATAGGGAAGCTTCCAGGAAATCTGATGTCCTCATTTGACTTCCCCAGGCACAAGGCATGTACCTGATGCACAGACATACATACAGGCAAGCAAAACACCCATACATATAGAATAAATATATATAAATTAAGCTAAAAAATTTGAAGACACAGAAATGATTTTAAACTATTCACACTCCAACCCAAAGATATTTTCTTCTTTAAAGCCTTAGTATTTTTTTTTACTGCATATAAGTCTGAAAATGGACAAATTACCTCAAAGTTGAAAAGAAACATTTGCTCAAAAGTTAAAATGCCTATTTAAAAGCCTCCCAAAGTCAGATTACTTATCCAAGATGACGGGAGCAGTACAGGGAGAAGAACAGTACGCTGGCAGGGAATGACTGCAGTCATTAAGCTTCTTGGTTGAAATTACTATAATGTATTCAGTGGTCAATTAATTAAGGCTTCCATGCTCACTCCATTGCAACAAACCAAGGTGAATAATCCTGACATTAACTTACAGTCAAAATGTAAAAATGAATCTTAAGAATGTACATTTCATATTTTGCTTTTATTGCCACTTCTAAAACGATCAAGCTGTTTTTTCCTCCTTTACCAGAGAAAGCAAAGCAAACTTTTAGATAGGACATTTTGTTTGGCTTTGCCTTTAGAGCTTAATTATGTGGTCTTATTTATTGAAATTTGTAAATATCTTATCAAAAACACAATTAAGCACATGAAATTGTTATGTAGATACAAACTTGGGCATTACCAACTGGCAGCATATTTAACTGTAAAAAATTGCTATAAGGAATATATTTTAGCTCTACACAAACACATCAAAATCTGCAAGCACAACACCTAAAAAAATAAATAAATAAAAGAGCAGGAGGGCATATATAAGAACAACACCTTGTTGGAAGTTTTTGTTGGACTTTCATGATATAAATATGTTCTACTGAACAGTTAAAGTTCACCAGAAACAACCAATCCTAAGCATTCCCACACCAAGAACACCATGCTCTCAACCTAATTAACCCAGAACTACAGAAATGTAAATAAAATTCAGCTTTCCTAAAAGATACTTAAGGGAGTATATGGATCAAAATGCTGTAAGCGTTTGTGATTCACAACTTTAACAGGAATTTTAAAAATGATTCAGAGGTTGCTTTATTTAAAAAATGTAGCCTGCATCTCCTAAACTTCCTAATGGTACATAGCAACCAACCTTTATAGTAGCTTTCATATCTTGTACTTAGCCTGACAAAACTCATACATAAACAAGTCTTTACAAAGTGACAAAATATCTTTTGTTCTTGCTACCATATCTGCACACCACTTTTCATTCCAAACACTTAACAAATCTTAAAACTCTAAATTGGAAGGTAGTTAAGTTCTAAAATTAGAGAAAGAGAAGCTGGCAACACAGCTAAGCACTGATGAATACCCTCAGAAAATGGATAAATACGCATACAAAGAGAAAGCAAGAAGAAGGCTTCTGGACTAAGCAAACCTGGGTAACTAGAAAACAGATTAAAATACAGATTACAAACCTCGGAGGCAGAAGTAAAAGATGGGTCCATCTGCATACTGACTGGAAATTTTCTAACAGAAAAGCAGCCAAATCACAGAGAAAAGGCTGCAAGTCATTAAGAAGTTGTACCAATCCTTGTGATCCTTGCAAAGTTTCCTGGAACTTAGGATGAAAGCCAACTTTGGTTTGAGGAATTTATGTACTTCTGTGGGAGGTGCCAAGGAAGCATTAGAGGACCTAAAAGAATTAGCTGGAAGCAGCACTGTGGTGGCCAGCCCTCTGTTATTTTACCACTTCACAGCTGCCTGCTACTTTTCTCTAAAGATCCTAATTTGCCTTGGCAGTATCACTTCAGGCATCATTTTTTTTTCAAATATCAATATCCTGGCATGGCACTGTATTCTTTTCTCATCTTCTTCCCCTAATCCCTATCTACAATAAACAAACCATGGTGACAATTACCTTAGAAAAAAAAGTTCACTAAACATAAATTAACACACGCGTGCATGTATACACACACACGTGCGCACCCACACACACATTTGATTTTTTGAAACTGGGTCTCTATGTAGCACTGGCTGATATAGAACCAGGGTGACCTAAAACTCACACAGAGATACACCTGCTTCAGCCTACTACCCAGCTTAACTAAAATTTCAGTTTTAGATCTGTGAATAGTTTGAGGTACAATCTAGGTATTTGTAAGGAATCACTGGGGTTTTCCTCAAGGAAATGGCTGTAATTCTAAATTCTGAAGCTTCAAAAATTTGTACAAAACACATGTAAGGTCTAAGAAAATGGTTTCTGTGGAAAGTTTATTTAGGACTGGTAAATCCTCATTATTTAAAGATCTCATTATATCTCAACAGCAAACATTATCTAGCAAAAACAGCCATTAGGTACGTGAGGTACCTTCAATCAATATTATTACCAAGAAGAGATAAATTCTCATTTAAGAACTACTGTTTGGCTCTGAAAAGGAAAAAATATTGTAAGAAAAGTTATGGTTAGAGCACAGACAGAGAGGAAAGATATACAATGGTGTGAAGAGGGCTTTATTTCATATTTCAGTAGCATTGTTTTTTGTTTGTTTTGTTTTGTTTTTTGGTTTTTCAAGACAGGGTTTCTCTGTGTAACAGTTCTGACTGTCCTGGAACAAGCTCTTGTAGACCAGGCTGGTCTCAAACTCACAGAGATCCGCCTGCCTCTGCCTCCCGAGTGCTGGGATTAAAGGCGTGCGCCACCACCGCCCGGCTTCAGTAGCATTGTTATTATTTCAAAAGTGGTATGAAATTTCCTAGAAAGGTCTACTGGTTTACATATATACTGGAGTATTTCCAGTAAGCCCAATGGATATATTTTTCAACTCTAGCTGATAAATAAACAGAAAGCAAACCAGCTAGGAAAAAAAGTCCGATTTGTAAATGTAGTTAATAAAATAACACATTCCAGCTATTATCAACTTATTTTCTAACATTCCCCCAAAGTTAGATGAAATGCACCTGACTGGGTAAGTATCTCAGTGGTAGAGTACTTTCCTAGCATGTATAAGGAAGGCCTTTGGCTCATTCTCCACTACTACAAATTCATTTTCAAAAGAAAGGAAGGAAAAGAACAGACTTTCATCGTGGCACATGGCTTAAAGAGACACAGCTCTGGATTCTGACTCACAAAAGATAGCTAGTGATAGTCAACTTTTTTGAGCAGTTCTTATTAAAGAAAAGTCTGTTCTTGAAAAAAAAATCTTTCTTGTAATTGAAGGATTTGGGAACAAAATATGGAGTGAACAAAACCAAAGAAAATATACTCTTGGAAAACATTTACAACTGTGTGTGTGTATGTGTGTGTTTTCAGAATGAAACCTGAGAAAAATAATTTTTTGTTACTTGACTTAATTACCTTATCTCTAAAAAAAGTAACACAAACTAAAAACTACCTATAGTAGGATTAACTCAATAAACAGAGATCACCTTTTATGATGCTGAATTACTCATGTGAGCAAAAGATAAGGTTTTGCAGATATTAAGTAACTATAGAAATATACAACTTGAAACACTGGGCCACCACAGATTTAAATTGTGCTAGATGGTAAATGAGGGCCACTTATGGAGCTCTTGTAGTCTTGTCCAAAACACACACCGTTAGTCTTTTAGAATTGTCACTCTGATATCTTGGCAGCAAAATTAGTAATTACTTTCTCCCTGTGTGTTAGAGTACATGATCACTTGAGTACTGTTCCAAAATTAATGCCATTGTCTCTATATTTCCTTACCTTCTCCGAAGCTTAGGTTTTGAAGTTGCTGTGAACAATAAAGACTAAACGGTCACACCACTCCTTCTATTTTGAGACAGAGGCTTACTATGCAGTCCTAGATAACTTGAACTCACTATGTAGACCAACTAGGCTAACCTCTAACTTACAGAGTTCTACCTGTCTCTGCCCTGTTAAGTGTTGCTGAGGCTAAAGGTATGTACCACCAAACCTGACATAATTATTCTTTTCCAAAAAATGATTTAATTTTATTTTGTGTTTGGGTATTTGCTTGCAGGTATGTATACGTACCACACATGCGCCTGGTGATTACAGAGGCCAGAAAAGGGCAAAGAATCACCAGCACCAGGAAGTATGAAAGCTGTGAGCCACCTTGTAGGTGTTGGGAAACAAACCTGGTCCTCTGCTAGAACAGAAAATATTCTTAGCTGCTGGGCCATCTCTCCAGTTCAAGAAACTATTTTTTTTCCTAAAAATCTAAAAACTTTCACTTTTCTGTTCTACCTACATGTATATCCACTCACCATGTACATGTCCTGCAGTGGAAGCCAGAACTTGCCAGATCCCCTGGGACTAGAGTTACAGATGATTGTAATCTTCCATGTGGGTGTTGGGAATTGAACACATGTCCTCTGGAAGAGCAGCCAATGCTCTTAACTTAAAAGCCATGTCTCCAGCCCCAAGACTAATTATTCTTCAAGACGCTTAGATTTTACGGAAATCAGCAAGGGTTTTGAAGTAAAAAAGACAATCTGTAGTATGCTGAGGCATAGAAAGAGCAGATCAAATAAATAATTTGTAAATTTTAAAATATCTGCTTGCTTTGTTAGACCTCACTGTCTTTAAGGACTGTCAATTAGGAACCCACAATAAATATAAACTGTCAAGAATAACAGAATGCACTATTAAATTTTGCCCAAAATTCATTACATGGAACAAGTTAACAATAATGTTCCTTATAGAAGGACCAAACCCAGTCCATAACCCCCTCTCCTAGCTTCACAATGAATACTTACATAGTGCAAGTTTTTAAAAGTTTACAAGGAAGCACTTTAATTTTGTGTAAAATAGCCTTTCCCACTATTATTTAAATACAGGACTTTCTCCCTAAAAAAGACGCCATGGCATCACACTTAATATATGGTTTGGGAAGTGCTATTCCAGTTTTTACTGCATCAAACACTTAGGCTATAACCATAGTAGATTCTATTGGCAGACAAAACACATAGCATTCACAATTAGCCATACTGGCAGAGCTTTCAAAAATATGAGGTGAGATAATTGGTAAAATTATGATGTTTTTATCTTTATATAGCAAAAGTAGATAAGTAAAATTAAGTATTTGGCTATAAGCCCAAGTAGAAGTTTTTGCTTCTAAAGTTCAATTATGAGAGGAAAGGCACCAGAAGATCTTGGTGTTAATTACCTTCTGATACTAATTGGTCTTTGAGTGTCTTGGGAAAGCCGTGGCACTGAAGTTTTGTCTGTAACTTGCATATGGCTTGACTAGATGATCTTATTAAGAACAACATTTGTACATATATCTAGCACTGAAATCTTACAATGCAGCTTCAGATGTACAATTTGGCCACCCAGTTCAGCCAAGACTTCTAAATTAAAATAAATCAAGAGCAAGAATAACTGTTTGAAAATAAAGATTAATTTTCAAAACCACATGTAAAGGGTAATGTACTGGAATGAAAGTTATTTGTAAGCTTCTAAGAAAAAAGGAAGGATACATAAAACACTTTGAAAAGCATACAGACCAAAAAAGAGATGTACTAACGTCTTCTCAAAATGTGCTTGAGTACAAAATGACTACATTAAGCTCCTTCAGGATCTTAATCCTTCAGGATCTTGTACTCTAAAAGGCTCTTTAAGTCTTTAAAGATATCAATTTAAATCATTTACAGTCAAACTTTACTTAATGTTAATCATTACATGTGAAAAAAAGAATCCCTTCTCAAATGTTCCTATTAGTGTTGAAAAATGGTTTAACTCTCTTAAAAAACAACATCCATGTCCTCATACCCAAAGGTACAAGCAACTATAAGTTAAAACAGGCTAATTAAAATAAGGGCAATTTAAAAACTAATAAACAACTTGGAATTATGAATTTTAATTGCACACATGATTGTTATAAAAAATAAAAAAATACATCTAAAGACAAACCTACTTGAAAGTTTTTTTTTTAACCAGAGGATATAGTAAAAAATGTATGCCTTCCCCCCAAAATAATAATCATACTAAAAGTCAAACTGCCCCCAAGTCACTTCCCACAAAGCAAAACTTTTAACAAGTAAGAGAAATAGTAGTTTGTGGTTCTACTTAAGCATACGATGGAAAACAGCAGTGGGTTGCTTCTAAAGCAAACGAAGGGGTATCTAAAACAATTATAAGAATCTAAAGGCAAAATTAAAAATACCTGGCAAACTTTGAACATGAAAAATGCTTTCAGCTAAATCATAATACAGCATAGTAGTTGTAGGTTTCTTCATTAAGTGACAATCTAATGTTAAAAGATTGAGTAGGGCCAGGTAGCCCACACCTTTAAACCCAGCACTCAGGGAGATAGAGGTAGGCAGATCTCTTTGTGAGTTCAAGGCCAGCTTGGCCTACAGACTAAGTTCCAGGACAGCCAGAGCTACACAGATAAACTGTGCCCCCACCCCACAAAAAAAATCTAAATAAATAAATAAATAAAAAGATTGAGTAGGAAAACCCAGCAAGGCTTGGTAACTTGTCAGTAGTAGTAGAGGAAAAATGTACAGCTTGATACTTATGCTGGAAGCAGGTAGAGTTTTTTTTTTTTTTATTTCAAAGACTTCCATTTGGGCAAAACTAGATCCTTAGTCATGCTGTGGAAAAGAATTTCAGTATGAATCCAAATGAAGCAGAATTGGAATTTATTTAAAGAACAAAGAAAGGTAATCAGGGAAAGAATGAAGCACACCTAAAAGTGTGACTCACGGGCCAGTGAGATGTCTCCATAGGTAAAAGTGCTAGAGACACCAGGTCTAATAACCTGAGTTCAATACCTGAGACCCAACATGATGGATTTTTAATCCTCCATTAGTGCGTTGTGGCATTTGAGCACGTGTTTGCACAGGCATGCACACACACACAAATAAATAGATAAATGGATAGATGGATGGATGAATAAATAATAAATAAATACATGTAACTTTTTGTAAAAAGAAAGTTGTGCCTACATATCTTAGTAGTGACCATATATAAGATTTTTGAAGCTTTTGGAATTTCATTGTTCAGCATATTTCTAAGGGACCTTCCCCTCCCTCTACATCTATCATTCTTCAGGATAACAGATTATAGGGTGGCTCCTGAGGAGTCTTGTATGAGTTTATAATCTGATAAAATAAACCCAGGGGCCATTAGGGGTTCACAAATGGGGTACAGACATATCATTTACTACAAATGTTTTTTGGGGTGAGATTACTAGAAAATTGCAGGTTTGTAGGTGGAAAGGGGGAAAGGTTTTATGCAAATGTTAAATATATGTGTGGTGGCTAGTTTTGGGTGTCAAATTGACCACATCTGGAATAAATTACAAGCCAGAAATGAAGGGCACATCTCTGTGATATTTCTTGCTTGGTTTGAACTGAGTGGATCCACTTCTAATCCAGATGTTGAAGATGAAAGATACACCTTTAATCTGGGCCACACCTTCTGATGGAAGCCTATACAAGAATATGGAAGATAGAGCTTTGCTCTTTGACTGCTTGCCCTCACCTTGCTAGGAAGTCCATTCCTTCACTGGCATTAAAGCCTACATTTTGGGGGATTCAAGCATCTACTGAAATTCAGATGAGACATCCAAACTGAGCAACTACTGCATTCTTGGACTTTTCATTCATAGCCAGCCATTATTGGATTAGTTAGACCATAGCCTATAATCAGAGAGATACAGATAGAAAGAGAGAGAGATTCAATCTATATGTTCTGCTACTCTAGAGAACCCTAATAAAACATTGAAATTCTTTTAAAAAAACATTCTATGTGTACGTATGAATACCTGCATGTATGTGTATGTCAAACGCATGCCCAATGCTTACAGAGGCCAGGAGAGGGGGCTGGACTCCCTGGAAGTGGAGTTACAGGAAATTGAGTGACATGATATGGATGCTGAAACCAAACTTGAGTTCTATAGAAGAGTGGCAAGTGTTCTGAACTGCAGAGCCATCTCTCCAGATTGTATGCTGAATTTTTTCCCACAGAGTTATTTTTTTATTTAAAGTTTACTTTAGAGACTAGACATGGTTGTTCAAACTTATAATCCCAGTCCTTGGGAGGCTGGGTTGGAAAGATTGCCTATCTGTGGCTAGCCTGGGCTACAAAGTTATAAATCAGCCTGAGCTACAGCATGAGTCCCTGTCTTCATTTTTTTCTGTTATTTTATTGAAGATAAGATTTTTTTTCATACAATATATTCTAATTATAGTTTCTCTTACCCTGATTCCTCCCAGTTTTTCCCGACCTCCCCTCCCATCTGGATATACCCCTTTCTGTTTCCTTGGTGAACAAACAGGTATCTAAGGGATAATAAAAAAAATAAAATATAATAAGATAAAACAGAAATAAACCAACCAGAATAGATCAAAACAAACTGAAGGAAAAGAGCTATAGAAAAAGCACAAGAAACACATACAGATGAAGAGACCACACATTTGCACACACAGGACTCCCATAAAAACACAATAGCAGAAGGAGTAACAAAAGACTGGTAAGGTAAAAACAAAACAAAAAACTCTGACACAACATTATGAGACAATGAAACAAAGAACCTCCAAAGACGCAGGGCATGCAGCCTATGCTTAAGAGTAGTTTTTTTCCTCAGTGAGACTCCCTTGGAGGAAACTAACTATTCATTTGCAAGTGGTTATCAATTGGAGATTGCTTCTGGGTTAGGGATGGTGGCTTGTGTTCCCTTTCACCTCTAAGACCCACTATGCTGGAACTCTTCAGTCTCAGACAGCAAGAGTCTTCAACTGACTCCAGGGTGAACAGCTCTTTTCAACTGCCAAATCTTCCTAATTTTCTCTTTCTCTCCTACGTTGGGTTTAGATTCTGCCTTACTTTTCTGTACAGTATTTCTTCCTCTATAACATGGCAGGATCACTTCTGAAATTGGGATCTTATAAGCTACTGTCAAACAAGATAGTTAAGAGAATTTCTTTAGTGCTAGCTCCAAAACATAAAGATGAGAGAAGATTAATTTTAATGACTTATTTTGGAGAGAAAAAGTCAGGAAACATGGAAGGAAAACAACAAAAGATATATATTCTAACCTCATACTACTAAAAACAATAAAGTGTTTGCTTTTATTGTTAATTTTGAGCTGGTGGGCTGGCTTATCATATAAAGGCATTGCTGGCAAAGCCTGACAATCTAAGTTCAATTCCCTAAACATATATGGTAGAAGAGAACAGCCTCCCCAGACATTGTACTCTGATCTCCACACACATTGTTGATGACACGAATAAAATGTAACACAAATGGTTAATTTTATATTGTGTGAATTTTACCTTAATTTTAAAAAAGGAACTCTTTTGTCTACTAGCTGGGGATTGAATTCAGGGCATTATACAAAGTAGGCACAGATCCTGTTACTGGACTATATATATCCCTAGCTAACAAGATAAATTTACTAATGTTGTAATAAATTTATTAACCTAAATTAATTGATTTTCTACTATATACAAGGCACCAGAAACAGAGTGATGGATTTTACATGATATCTGTCTTCAAGCAGCTTATTGTTGTGGGGAAAGATTGCTCACATTCGAACACTCACAAAAATCAGGTAAATGTCAATAGTGAAAGCTGGCACAGCCAGTATCAGGTAATAGTCACATAATACAAACCTCCAATCTTCCTAATAATGGTCTCATGTCAATCTTAATACATTTAGTCTATACTGAAAGGTCTTACACATAGTCAAGTTCTCTCCTTGTCTAATTCCATATCTTGCCTATCTATCTTACCTTCTTTTATTGCTGTTATAACTCATTAGTCTTCTTTCCATTTCAAGTGAGCGTTAGGCTTTTTCCTGCCCCAAAGATTCTTTCTGCTCCACTGCTTCTCTCAGCACAGAATACTCCTATCACTTCTTGACCTACTTATCATTCTTCAGATCTCATCAGCCATCAGTTTCTTTTCTTATTCTTTTGTTAGAATCTTATGTACCCACCATGGCCCTGAAGTTGCTAGGAAGCAGAGAATGACACTGAGTTCCTCCTGATACTTCTACTTCTGAAGTGGTGGGATTACAATTCAGTTTCCAGCACCTCCATCAGGGAGCTCACAACTATCTGAAAGTCTAGCTCAAGCAGAACCCAATGCCTCTAGCCTCTATGGGCACATACAAACATGCTCACATACTCACATGTATACTAATTAAAATTAAAAGGAAATTCTTTTGATCATTTTCAGAAAAAACAAAGCAGTGGTTGTGACAAGAGCAACATTGTATAGTGACTTTTTAGTGCTTCAAACATATTTTCAGACTGTTGGTTATTGTTAATTGATCTACATAGATTTTAAACAATTTTATCCAAAGCAATGTTCAAATTAATCATATCCAGCTGATTAAACAGTTGATTAAAACTGGTAGCTAAGGCTGTTTCTACTTAGAAAGTCAGGAATTAGGCTAGAATTAATCCTTAATATAATGCTGTTTTTATGATGAAAATCAGATTAGGTTTATATTATTTTGACTTACAGGAAATGAAAAACAAGACTAGTATGTTTGTTTTTAGTGTTTTATTTTATCCTAAGTACAGAATGCTTATAAATATAAAATATTTGTTCCTGATGTATGCCAAGCACTACTAAAATCCAAGTATTATTTCTATTTGGTCACAGCAATTATTTGCTCCTATGATACTACACAGTGAATTGGGAAGGAAGGCAGTAGATTGAAATGATTATTACAGTGAGCCAGGAAAGAGAGCAATTTGTTCACATAAAATTCCAAATAAGCCGAAGAGACTACCATGACCACAAAACTGATCATTTTTCTGAGGCACAGTATAGATTTTTCTTCTGTCATATTTGTTTATATCCAACACCTGCCACTTTCTCCCATTCTTTTTCTTAAACTCTTTTTCAGATTTATTCACTTTATTATGTGTGTGAGTGTTTTACGTGCATGTATATGTGTGCACCATGTATGTGTTTGGCGACCTGAAGAAGTCAGAAAATGGCATGAGATCCCCTGGAATTGGAGTTATGCATTGTTGTAAGTTACAGATCAATGTGAACTGCCTTGTGGGTGTGCTAGGAATTGAACCAGGTCCTCTGCAAGAACAAGTGCTTTTAAATGCTGAGCCAGCCTCTTCTACTCTTCTGTTGTGCTCTTTGGCCCCTGTTCAGTTTTGTCAGTAAAGGTCTGATACATGTTTTTACCTGAACAGACACTGTGCACATGTGAGTGTACCTGTGAGATGGACATTGAATTCCCTTGTAAGAACTGCAGCTATGTGAAGGGAAAGAACAAACAATGTAAAGAACAAAGGGCAACACATTGCAATATGTAAGCTGTCCCTGAAAAAAAAATTACTTTTTGAAACAGAAAAGAACCCTCCAAATAATAATGGTGCCCTACGCCTTCCAGCATCACCTAAGGAGGCGAAGGCAGGAAATAACTGTAAGTTTAGGTTCAACCTGGACTGGGTAGAAGACTCAGTTCAGTAAAGTGCTTACCTCACAAGCATGAGGATCTGAGTTTGAGTCCCAGAAACCACATAAAAGTGGCATGCGTTATACTATTTGCTTGTCATCCCAGTGCTGAAAAGTCTTAACGGATCCCTGGGCTACACTGGTCAGCCAGTATTGCCTAACTAGTAAGCTGCAGGATGAGAGACCCTGCATCAAACAGAATTGAGAGCATTCTTGAGCATGGCACCCAAGGTTTTTCACACACACACACAAATAACTAGAGATAGACGCACATGCGTGTACACACACAGAGACAGACAGACAGACAGAGAGAGAGAAAGAGAGAGAGAGAGAGAATAAACATGAAGGATGAGGAAAATATTAAAATTCAGCATGGAAAGGATATTCAGCTGTAAGAAAATCTTTTCATTGATAATCTTAAAATGAATTAGTGATTTTTCCCCTTTAAAATCTTTTGATATCCCTAAGATCTTATGTGGAAAACTACTCAGACACCTAACTGGTATATGTTAATTATAAAATGGCTATCATTAGGTTTTTTTGGGGGGATACCATGTTTTAAGTAGAAGAGGTGACAGTGAAGTGTATAAAATTTGTCAATCGCCTTACACACACTCACTAATAAAGACACACACTTTCTCATTCTATAGATGACAAACAGAACTAGATTTTTGTTTTGTTGGGTTTGTCTGTTTGTTTGTTTTCTTTTTCGAGACAAAGTTTCCCTGTGTAGCCCTGGCTATCCTGGAACTCACAGAGATCCACCTGCCTCTTCCTCAGAGTGTTGAGATTAAAGGTATGCACCAACACCACCAGGCAATCTCTAAAAAGATTTTTTAAAAGATTTTTTTTTTTTTGGTTTTTTAAGAGAGGGCTTCTCTGTGTAACAGTTTTGGTTGTCCTATAATTCATTTTGTGAACCAGGCTGGTCTTGAACTCACAAAGATCTGCCTGCATTGCCTTGAAGTACAGGGATTAAAGGCATGTGCCACCGCACCTTGCATGACATTTTTAATGAATTGGTGACTTTCTTGGCAAACTCTTTCTAGTTACCTTAGCTAACCATATAATTGCTACTAAGAAAATACCAGGATATAACTCAAGTCCAACACATCCCCATGGTTCTTTAGGCTCTCACCTTGCTTTGGTCCTTTACACAGTATATGAGCAGGATCTGAATTCCAAGACCTTTAGGTGCACTCTGAAGTCACGTGCAACTCCTGGGGATAGTTTGCCATCAGGAATTGTGATCCTTTGGTTTTAGTCATTCCCCTCTAGTCACGCTGCAAGGTTATCAGTGGGCAAAGAAGAGCAAAGCTGAGGCAAAGCTCCATCACTTCAGTGTCTCTGCTTATACTCTAACTCCCATTGACCCCTTGTACTTAGGCCTATACCAGTTGCTGCCATGCACGAGTTTTTAACACTATGGGTCTGAGCAAATATCCAAGCAGGACAAACATATAAACACATTGGCAGTACACTGCTAAATAAACACAGAAGAATAAAGGAAAAAGGATCATTGAACGGAAAAAACTGAGTAGGGGAAGGTTTAGTTTAAAATTTCTAGGAAAATAATGAATGTATATCCAAGTCTTATGTAATTATGGCATCTTGTCTAGAATTTTATGAAATGAATTCTAAAATATGTTGAAGATTTCACATATGTTACACTACATAGCTAGACTTTATGCTATGACAAAAGAATTTTATCTTTGGCCATATACTGAGCTTGGTTCCAGGACTAGTCTAAATATACCTTCCTTCTGTCAGCCATTCTAACTATTCTCTCCATGGGAATTCCCTATTAAAAGGGCCCTGATCTCACCAAACTGGTCTTCTGTCTTGTTTTCTCTACAAGTATCGCAGTTTATACTCAACTGCTGTTTTTCTGGACTGGAATTACCTGGATGAATCTCCATAAAGGTAAACTTAAGGTCACTAAATGCCAAATCCAACAATCCAATTAAAAGCTCTAGTAATAAATGGAAAGTATAGATATGCAAAATTGGGGAAACCTTTGTACAGCATAGCTTCCCCCAAGATAATCACAATCAGTAATTCTTGGAGATCTATTGTCTTATTCTCTCAGCACACAACTGGAATCTGAGGTGCCTAAATCTGTGTTATAAGGAGATTAAAAACTCCGGATTTATTAATGGAAGAACAGAGGGATGGCAGCATTATAGTCAAATATGGATCACTTGTTTGACTAAACAAGACTAGCTCCCAAATCACAGTAACATTTAGAGCCAATCTGTGAAGACTCGAGTGTAGCATGAGGGCCTGCTTGGTTTCTGTCCTCCCACCAGGTTCCACACCCAGCAACTCCTGAAGAAATTCATGCAGAGGTCTCCAGATTATAAACTGATTGGCCCATTAGCTCAGGCCTCTTATTAGCTCTTGTAGCTTATATTAACCCATTATACCTATCTATGTTAGCCACATGGCTCAGTACCTTTTTCAGCGGGGCAGGTCACATCCTGCTTCTTCTGTGGTCTGGACAGGAGTGCCGAGAGAGCTTCCTGCTTCCCAGAATTCTCCTGGTCTAATAGCCCCGCCTCTACTTCCTGTCTGGTTGACCCACCTATACATCCTGGCTAATGGCCAATCAGCGTTTATTTAAATCATGATTGACAGAATACAGACAATTCCCCGCACCACTCGAGGTCCATTATAGAGAGAAAAATATATTTTGGTCAAGGCTGTGTTGTAGAGGCTGTGCATGCATGTGGAGGCCAGAAGTTGATATTGGCTATTATTTTTTGAGATAGTTTCTCACTGAACCTGGAACTCACCAATTGTCTAGACTTAGTGAAGAAGTCCCAGAGTTTTTTCCATCTTCCCAGTGCTAGGATTACAAAAGAATGTCATTGTATCTGACAAGGGTGCTAAATCCAACTTCAAGTCCTCAAGCTTACATGACAACTGCTTTACCAACGGAACCATCTCTCCCCAGCCCTGTCTCATCATTTAATAGGTATATCCCTAAATGTTCAAATGTCAGGTACTCTGATTTTTGTGCTAATTACCTTCTTTCAGAGGGAATGAAATTATCACAATGTTTCAGAGTAGATGGCATATAAGTCATGGTAAAGTAAAGGAGCATACAAGCTAAGTATATGGGTAAATGAACCAGATGTCTGGGTTCAAGTACTGAGTTTGCCACTTACTAGCTATGTGAACTACATCAAGTTCATTGACTCAGCATCATGTTTCAGCTTCCTCACCATCTAAGTGGAAATGGTGGGGCTAGAGAGATGGCTCAGGGGTTAAAAGCACGTGCTGCTCTTGCAGAAGATGTAGGTTTGGTTCCCAGCATACACATGGCAGCTCATAACTACCTGTCATTTCAGTTTCAGGATAGGCAATGCCCTCTTCTGACTTTCACAAGCACTGTATACACGTGCAACACTTACATACATGCAGACAAATATTCAAAAACATAGAATTGAAATTTAAATGGAAATGGTGATGACTTATGAGTACAAAACACTGTTTTCATATAGTAAATACTAAGAAAAGGAGTATTATCATACAGAACAATGGAAACAGTCTTTGTTTACCAATTGCTCACAATACAGATTTTAAAATTGAACACACTACCTGTTGCTCACAAAACATATTTTAAAGCTTAATACCCACATAAAATATAATCTTAATACAAGTAAGTTAAAACATCTTCTGTAGAATTACTATGCTTCAAACTCAGAGGGTCCAAATGAAACCAATATAGATAGTTTTCTAACAAAAGAGATAAAATTCTTATGAAATGGAAGAGAAAAATACTAAGGTTATAAGATCAAAAGGACCACAAACATTTCATTATTCTATACTAATCAGATAACAATTTACTAATTTTATGTACATATGTACGTATGTGTGTACAGGCAAGCAATGTAATATATGCATACATCTGTGGAAACAAGAGATCAGTCTCAGATGTCTTTCCTAAGGAACCATTTGCCTTGCTTTTTAAAACAGGATCTCTTACTGGGAACTGGAGCTTGCTTTCAGGCTTGCTAATCAGGCAAGGCTGGCTGGCTTGTCAGTGAGCTCCAGGGATTCTTGTCTCTGAGCCCCCACTAAAGCTGGAATTACAAGCACATGTCATCAAACCCAGGTTTTATACAGGCAGAGATGCAACTTAGGTCCTTCCTCAGGCTTGTTAGAAAAGCACTTTACTTACTGAGCTATCTCTTCAATGCTTTTAATTAGCATATAAACAAAGGAAAAATGATATATTGTGACTTTACTCATAATCATAAAGTACTCAAAATACTTTCAAAAGAAGGAAAACAAACTTCTCAAGGCTCCTCAAAGAATTCAGTTCACGGTTGTATGCAGTAGCAAACTGGAGGGTTTTAGAGGTAGGCAACAGACTAGAAACAAAAACAAGCAAGTATAATCAAATGAATACACTCTAGAATACCACATAGCTCTGCAATGCTTGCCATTCAGGGGAGGCTGGGTGCTGGGCATAAAAGGGAAGTATCTACCCAGGCAGGCAATAGGAAGAAACCTCCCATCCTGTCCTGGTAGAACGCCCTAACTAACAGGAAGAAGGCTGTTAGAGTAGTAGCTCTGCAGAGAGCCACAGATTTAGAAGTGGAAATAATTGACCTCAGACAATCATTTTCCGCTATGATCCTTTCCAAATCAAGTCACATAATCTGTGCATGTAGACATGTATTGTGAAATCCTACAAACCAAAGGCCTATTCCTTTCTACTGAAACCAAAATTTCAAGAAGAAATATGTAAGGCAAAATGATAAGCATCATTCTCTTGCTAAATTAGGAAGAAGCTTACTTCACTAGAAAAACAACTTTGAATTTCAGTTCTCCTTTGCACCTCAGTTTTCTTATCTCTAAAACACAGGAGCCAAATGGGAAGGTCCCCATGGACATCAATTATTCAGATCTACAAAAATTAACTATGTTAAAGTCCTAGCAAAGGAATATTTAATATGTTTGAATGAACATAAGCAGTTACATACTTAAAGGAATATCAAATGTTAAGATAAAAGATTGAGATTATGACCAATGTTAGGTCCTGGTAGACACACTTATCTGCGCTCCCTCAGTTTCTTTAATATCTTAAACATTCCCATCCATTGTGCTCTCACTATTGATAAGTCTTGGTCCCAAGAGAGCCTAAATGTCTCTTTTGGGGGCCCAAACCAAGTTTTGGTCAGCTCAAAACCAAGCCTCACATGATATTTGAGCATCAAGGCACTTCTGTAAGGAGCAATGGCTCTTGTCTTTGATTTTAATACACAGAGCAACAAAACTAAATCAAAAACTCCTCCAGAACTTGTGTTTATAAGAAATTTAGAGAAATTATCATAAGTGTTCCAGCTTTTCCATTAATGTACTTATTAACAGTAAATGTTGAAAGCAATTTAGTTTTTAGGATCAAGGTAAGCCGGGGATATTTCAGAGAAAAATATGAGTATATCAAAGTAAGAATGGAGCGGTGGGAAGAATCTGAGCATAGTTCACATATTTAGGTAAGCAGAAAACAAATGAACAGTGTGCCCCATTCATGTGTTGAATCATTACAACCTAAATGTTAAAAACAATTGTTGCAATCACTTTTAAAATGTGTGTATGCTTGCTAAATACTGTCTCCTTCTCTGTGATATCTGAATAGATTTTCTTTGGGAATAATTAAGAATATGAAACTACCACAGCAAAAGGAAAACAGTAGACTATTATAAAAATTGTAAGACTGTTGTGTAGATCTTTCTCATATTAGACAATATTATGAGTTAATTGGTTTTACTGTGATTTTCTAAAATAAAATTTGTATGACAAATTTACACTTATCTCTATGATAAAGCATGATGTTTTGCTTGATTTTAAGAAATACAACCAGCCAGGCAGTGGTGGTGCACGCCTTTAATCCCAGCCCTCAGAAGCAGAGGCAGACAAGTCTCTTAGTTTGAGTCCAGCCTGGTCAACAGAGTAAGTTCCAGGACAGCTAGGACTTCACAGAGGGGAAAAAAAGAAAGAAGAAACGAAAGGAGGGAGAAAGAGAGGCAGTGAAGTAAGGAGAATAGGAAGGAAGAAAAAGAAATATTTCTTCTTGTATGAACCCAAGTAACCTTTGATTTTCACCTAGGATGTCATATAACAAAATGAACTAATTATTTCCTAAGGAGTTTCAATTTTACCAATGTCGAGTTTTTTCTTAGCTGTCACAAATTTTCGTTCTTAAATGATTCCCCCACGAGTAAATTCCTAAGCAACTAAACTATACATCTTTGTGGCGTCAATGGCTATAAATCTTAGTAAGGATTACCTCTGGACTTGGATTCATATACTGGAGTCTGATAATCAGAATTAAGTAAAAACAGTTTGGAAATATTTAAATAAGAAGAGTTGAGCAACTAACTCAACTCACAGGCATATAATCTACTCTTCCACTGTGTAACTCTCAGACCTACACTATTTGTTACTGTTCTTCCCCCCTTTTCTTTATAAATAAGTAGATAAATAGATAAATAAACAACCATCCAATTGCTATACTAAAAGCAGAAACTGAGGCCTAATAGTGACCAAAAATACTACAAAGCAATGCTCTTATTTACTCCTGGGAAGACACGTTTTAATTTTTAAAGTAACCCAAAAAAGTGTTATCACAACTAAGGTTTCTGGCTATACTTCTAAAACAGCATGTACCCTGTTGTAGTTGTATTTTGTACAAAACAGACACACACTAGAATAAATGCCAGGGGATGTAGATTAGAAAGTTTATAACTTTAGACAGGCTTAGACCCTTTCTGCAGAGAGAAAAGACTGAGGAAAATTACAGGGTATTTGGAGGAAGCCTAATCTGCTCATATGTCATAGAATTTGGAGGGAAGAAATGGGACAGGGACAAGGAGAGAGGAAAGGACTGGCAGGGAGGAAGTGGAATAGAAGAACAAATATGAATGAGTGAGAACAAATAAAGAAAGAAAAAGCACTGAATCCTAAAAGTCAATTACAACTACCGATGACAGTGATTCTGCTGCCTATCTTTGTATTATCTCTCTGTATTTCTTCCTAGCATCTTTCTTTCTTCCTTTCTTCCTTCCTTCCTTCCTTCCTTCCTTCCTTCCTTCCTTTCTTTCTTTCTTTCATTCTTTCTTTCTTTCTTTCTTTTTTTGGGGGGAGACTGTATAGCTTAGGCAGGCCTAGAATATACCATGTTGCCCAAGCTGGCCTCAAACTCATGGCAATCCTTAGGTTTCAGCCTCCCAGGTGTTGGAATTACAGGCATGGGTCATCATGTTCCCTTTCCCCCTTGCCACAATTATACTATGCCCTGCAGAAATTGCAGCCCTGTTAACCACTTTCTCTTCACACTTAAAACTGGAAATTCTTCCCTGTAATTACCCATATATTCTGCAACATGCCTCTAACTTCTACCAACAAGAGTTTCGATTAGCCTCTGCATTGCTTATATAGTCTAATTCAACCTCATCACTTCATACTTTTGAGATCATATAATGTGAAGACAGAAACTAGTTTTTACTTCTCATACGGTCATCTATTCACCCCAAGAATATCTGACCTCATTCACTTGGGTCATCAGCAACTTTTCCATTTCATCTCCTTCCAGCATCTGATGAAATTATCAGGTTAATCTGCACAGTCAGTTCACGCCACAGTTCTTTGACTTCTTTATCTCTAGTGACCTTTAATACCCATCTCATCATCTCTATCAAAAACAGATCTTTGGTCACTTATTGACAATGAATGAAGACTTTGAAACTTGGCTTTCAATCTTGTTCTCCACACTAAATCTTGCTACACTACTTGGAAAGTCCATCACCCACACAAGACACCCCTCCCCCCAAAAATACACATTTTGATCCAAAAACGTACCAGAGTCCAGAACTCCTTTTCTAAAATCTCAATTTCCACCTAAGTATATATTTCAAAACTTTATAACTCCACTCAAGTTGTCTTTCATACTTCTCCCCACACGAGCCCTTGCTTTTGCATCCCTCAAAGACATCTAGTGCCAAGAAGCCCTTCTCATTTCCCTGCACATAAATGCCACCTCTTGCAGTTTGAGAAAATGACATCTCTTCTGTTCAAGACTAATAGTCTTCACCTACATTTCTCTTCTTCCTTTTTGAGACAGGTCTCTCTTATGTAGCCCTGGCTGTTCAGGAACTCAATATGCAGACTAGGCTGGTTTGTAACTCACAATCCACTTACCTCTGCTTCTCAAGTGCTTAAAGGTGCGCCATCACACCATGCCTCACTGCCTCCCTTTTCTGATCTCCACCTTCCCATCTTTGTGCACCAATGTTACCATACTGCCTCTGCATTATCAAGTCCCATCATTTCTACTTTATCCCCATTGTTCCTTACCTTAAATATGTTTAAACACTTCTTTAAAAAAATTCATTGACAAAATATCTGTCTTCTAGTCTCTTCTTCCTTGTACCAGGACCAGTAAGAAGGGACAGCCTTAAGGATAGAGATTATTTTGTTTTGTTCATTGGTATACCACAAGTACCTAGAGCAGTGCCTGACATGCTGTAGGAACTCAACGAATAAAGAAATGACAATCCTCCTCAAAAAAAGATGTTTTCAGAATTTCCTCATGCTTTTTTTCAACCATCTTTCTCTGTAAGCTGGTTAGTATTTGGCCCTATATTCTCACAACACAAACTTGCCAAACCCAATGGAAATTTACAGTTTAAAATTTTCTTCTGATTTTGTTTTTCTGTTTACAGAATTCTACAAATAAATCCATAGCTTTATGCATGCTAGATAAATATTCTATACTGTGCCAACCCTAGCTATAGTTTCCAGTCTTTAACTTCTCTCTATTACTACTATTAGCATCTATGTAGTCTGTTTTGCCCTTTGTTTCTGTAATACAACATCCTTCTGAGCAATCATCTTCATTTTTCCTTTCTGGATCTCCTCCTGCTTGCATAATAAATGCTACTATTTCGTTCACTTCTCTATCTTTCACTAATCTACATATTCTGAGTAACCAAATCCTCCCATGTGGCTTTCGTTACCCATCCACTCACTAACCACACTGCACTTGAGTACATCCAACCTCAGACTTTTCTTCTAAGCTCTGTGTACAATTAATATATGCCAAATATTATTGATATCTGAAGTTTATGCTCAAAAGCACATTTCGAAGTTCTTAGTATATATTTCATTTAATTCTCAAAACCAGCTGATACAGAAGATTTTTAACAGTAGTATCCTCACTATACATTTGAAGAAGCCAGAGTACAGCAAGGAAAGCAAGTTGCCAAAGGATACCCAGTCAACTAAATAATTGTAGCGCCATTATATAATGATTTTAGTACACCTTCAAACTGCTTTATTGATATGTCACTAATACACTAATAGGATCTGTTCATTTATCACAAAATATTTTTAATATATTAACAGCATTATGCAACTATTATCACAATGCAATTTTAGAAGGTTTTCATTACTCTCAAGAAATGGAGCACCTTTTGCAATAACTTATATATTTAAAACTTTTAAACTTTGATTTCAGAAATTGAAATATTAATTTATTGTAGCATTACTCATATTAGCTAAGATATGGAGTCAGCCCAGGTAATCCTTAACAGATGAATGTATAATGTGTAGCATGTACACACACAAAACACACACAACACTAAATTGCTATCATCCAAAAATGAAATCTTATTTTTTACTGAATTGAAAGACAAAATGGTAACTGAAATAAGCTAGACACAGATAAGTACATTTTCACTTACATATGTAATCTTTTAATTAGCTAACTTGAAAGTAGAATGTCGATTAGTAGAAATGGAGAAAGCGGTAGGGTGAAAAAGGGAGGTTGAATGTGATTAGTGACCTACATGATTATATGTATCACATATATAATATTATTGGTTAGATGTGATTAGCGATATATATGGAAATATCACACTGATCTATTAATATGTACAATTAGTGTATGTCAATAATTAAATCAACTAATGTTCTGTTTTCTACACTTGCACACAATAGATTAACAAGGAAAAATACTATGTATTTAAGAGTATTCTATAGAATTAGATTTATCTATATGCTGTGCCAAATCTGAATAAGAGAGATCTAAATATATTCCTACAACCAGATAAATATTATAGTCATAATATGTTACTCATCAAAATGTAGACACAATCAACCCCCATGTTAACAAGAGTAATAAAGAGAATACCTTAAAAACTGAATACAAAATGACTTTTCCTTACAAGCACAATTTTCTTTGGATCACCTGAAACAGGAGTTATGGAATGTTGTGAGCCACCACTTTCTACAATGTATTAAGTGTTTAGTTTCATGGAGGAAGGAATCAAATGTTTGAATCCAGAATGATATAAACAGCAACTATCAGTAGCAAAAGTAAAAGGTGTTTAGAAAAGGGAAATAGAGAAGGTTTTATAAAACATAAGAGTTCATTAGATTTTTAGTGACTATAATTAGAGAAAGTATCTATTTTCACACCATCCCTAGAGGGATAAGACAACAATGAAACTATACCACTGATTCCAGCTGTCTTTGCCCAGTGATTTCAAATCACCAATGAGTTATTTCAAATCTAATTTAACTTAGAAGGGAAGAAATAAGAGGAAAACAGATGTGGACATAGGTTTTAAGAGGTGAGCGAAAAGAATAACAAATTTAAAAAAGAGTAATTATTGAAGTAAAGCATCTATCTCATTGCACAAAGAATTTTTTTTCAAATGTCTTGTTTCCAGTTCTTTCCTCTCATATATCCTAGACTCATTTTTAAAAAATTAATTCATTTAAGGTGTATGGGTGTTTTGTCTGCATGTGTGTCTGTGCAACACATGGGCGCCTGGTGCTCAGGGACTGGAATTTACAGAGGGTTGTGAACTGATATATAGAGCTGAGAATCTAACTTGGGTCCACAGGAAGAGAGCAGCCAGTATTATTAACTGCTAAGCCATCTTCTAGGCCCCCAATTTGGGTTCTTAATGCCCCTCAACAGGAGAGAATTCATACCTAGTACTTAGAGGCCAGTGTGGTTATGGACAGTAGAACCTTCTTCTATCATTTTTCTAAACTAATATATCTAACTAGATTCTAAATATTTATTCTTAGACTCACAGATAAATAGAGCTTTTAACCTTATCAATGAGCTCCTTCTTGCATTAGATGGGAGACTATTACAAAAATCCACAACTGGTCAAAATGTACAAAGTAAATGACTGTGGTGTGTCTAACTCTACTGATACATTACCAATGCAGCACATACACTTAAGGCTAAGAGAAAACTGTGGAAAAGGGGACAGAAATTTTTTAAAAGCTGGAAGACCAGAATTATCTTCTGTAAGACAGTGTCTTCTATAAAAGAAAGTGTACTTCTGAACTACAATATAGTTGCCTGAATAAAAACAGCATAATGACAATAATATTTGACTTGCCAATACGGACAGGGTAAATTCCACATGCTTCCGAGGTGACCAATGACTGCTGAGAGGAGAATCACTCTTCTTCAGGGATGAATTCCCATATATGTTATCTAATCTGAAGTGGTCATCCTTGAACAAAGCTAAAATAGACTCAGCAGGATTCATTCATTCATTCCACATATATTAAAAATTAGTACTAATATGCTAGCTTCAGAAGACATAAAGAAGGGCGAGAGAAATGGGTCAGAGGTTAAGAGCATTGGCTACTCTTCCAGAGGTACTGAGTTCAATTCACAGCAACCACATGGTGGCTCACAACCATCTATAATGAGATCTGGTGCCCTCTTCTGGCATGCAGGCAGAACACTGTATGCATAAAACAAACAAAAACAAACAAACAAAAAAGACAACATAAAGAAGATTGCAATTCTGGACAAGCTCTCAAAGAATTCTTAGTTTAGTGAGCTAGTAAGTGGACACTGATACTGTATGCTGACAAGTGAAAGATTGATGATGATGATGATGATAACAATGGTTAAAATCTACTTAAAACTTACATGGCATCATTTAAAGATTTTTGTGTGTATTTACTCATTTAATCCTTCTAACAAACCTATTAATTAGTCTTCTCATTTTATATATGAAGAACCTGAAGCACAAAGAAGTTGTGTGGCTTAAATGAAGTGGCTAGAAAGGAACAGAAGAAACTTTTATGTTTTAAAAATAGACCAATTCTTCCTGTTTGATAAAGTGATTTTATTTAGGTTTAATTTTTTCTTTTCTTTTTTTAAAATTATTTTTATAGAGCTATATATTTTCTCTGTTCTCCTCCCTTCCTCTCCCCTATTCTTCTACCCCCTTCCATGGTCCCCATGCTCCCAATTTACTCAGGAGATCTTAAACAGACCGATTCTTATAGGGCAGTGGTGGTACATGCTTTTAATCCCAGCACTTGGGAGACAGAAGCAGGCGGATCTCTGTAAAAAGAAAAAAAAAAAAATAAAAGATCCTCAAGCCTACATCATTAGCCACAATATTTCCCTGTCTTAAGTGAAAAAATAAATTAGGTTTCTGTGATTCTGGATAATAGTTCTCAGAGCAAAGCTAAGATGTAGGTGTGCTTTGTTTGTTTGTTTATTGGAGACAGGGTCTCACTATGTATACTTTGACTGTCCTGGAACTCACTATGTAGACAAGACAGGCCTCAATCTGACAGAGATCTGCCTACCTCTGCCTCCTAAGTGCTGGGATTATAGGTGTGTGCCACTGCATATGACTAAAATATAGGTTTTTAATGTCCAATTTAGAGTAGGAAAAACTGAGGCACAGAGAAAATAATTATCTCAAAATATTTCACTTTAATAGGCTCAGCATGCAAGTTCAAATTGGCCGTAATGATCTCTTTCTATACTACAAATATCAGCTCTTGGGGTTGGTAAGGTAGTTTAATGGCTTCCTTAGCACACACAAAATCCTGAGCATATAACATAATCCTTAGCACCACATAAGAGACAATAACACATAACACATAATGGGAGCAAGTCTGTAATCACAGAATTAAGAAGGTGGATCCACAAGGATCAAAAGTTCATCATTCTTGATGATACTGGGAGTTTGAAGCCAGTCTGGGATACATGACCCTGGCTCAAAAAGAAAGGTCAGCTCTAGCAATTTTGTATAGAGTTCTTCAGGAGTAGAAACATCAGATCAAGAAATAGTAGTTTTTGTAATGGCTTAGGAACATGGCACCTTGTAACTGCAAATGCATTGGTGCCTGAACCGCATAGCAGTATAACTATGCCATTTCCTACAGTATAGAAAATAATAGCTTTAGGAGATCAGAAAATGTACTATTTGTAATTTGTTCAGGGAAAAAAGAGAGAGAAAGAGAACCACCCCCAAAGAAGACAAAAAGGACATAGGACTGACATTACAGTTTTGTTGGTAATATACTGTGCTTGCCTGAATTATAGTATATGCTATACATGACTTGTTCAGGTAGAACTATTATCTATGGATATTCATTTTAAAAATAATTTTATCTATTAATTCCACCTCTTGGAAAAACACATCTGTTTTTAATATTACTGAGAACTGTCAAAAGAAAATTCCTCAGGATCACACAGCAGCCCAGGTGGAATAAAATTACCAAGATGTATAATTCAATGATAAAGAATAATGACACACAATAGTATAGAAACTAGAAATGCTTATTAGCCAAAAATATTGAAGCTCTAACAAAAAAAATCCCAGTCCACTTTGAAAGAACAAAATATTAGCCACCTCAAATCCTTAGAACAGAAATAAGAGAATATCAATGATCCTTAACAAATCTAAAACAATATAGCTATAAAAATTAATGTACATATATATTAATATACAGTTTTACAACTACTAATTTATGAATTGGATGTAATTTATATATAGCTTTATCATCTTGTAAATAGTGTCAAAATTCTTGCACCTTTATGTTGGCTTTTTTTTTGTAACATTTTGCCAATTTTTCAGCAGGAGGAAAACATGGGGCTGGAGAGATGATATCTCAGTAGCAAGAATACTTCCTTCCCTTCCAGAAGATCTGGGATAGATTGCCAGCTCTCACATGGCGACTGCCTTTCTGTTTATTTAAAACATACTTTAGAGTTCAATTTGATCTTTCTATAACTTCCTGTCCTATAGGACTGTAGTATACCTGTAATATGCTTTATAATAAACAAAAAAAATCTGTTCTATTTTTTAGAGTTTAGAGACATATGATGGAGCACTGTCTGTCTTTATTTGTACGGGTATACCCATGATGGCCATAACTTCTAGACAATGTATGATTACCAAATCAGCCTTTTCTGAACTCAAAGCAGTTGCCTATTGAAAACCTGACTAGGTATCAATGGTATGGTGTACATATTTTAGTTTTCCAAATTCTATAAAATGAAACACATCCATCTGCCAGATTTCATTCCTTTGAGTACCCATTGGTTTACTTCCTGCGCATAGTGGTATTTGGCTGAATAAAGAACAAGTAGGAAGCTGGTGGGTGTGGTACACAACTTTAATCCCAGTACTCAGGACACAGAGGCAGGGGGATCCCTGTCTTGAAAATAAAAAAAAAGAACAAGAACAAGAAGGATATTTCCTTATAATTTCCTTGGCTTGTTGAAACATGATGAAGGTCTTTTTTTAAACCTCTGCTATTGACATAATGTTTTTTTATGAAGTTCTGAGGCCTTCAGCTCATTTCCAATTAATAATTGATCAATTTCTACATTACTATGTGCTACAAGACCTAGCAGACCCATATGGATTTGGATTGTGTTATATATATATGGGATGATTCTTATTCCTGTTTGTATCTTGTAACTGGATAAATAATAAAGTCAATTATGTATCATCTGGTATAAATTCAGTAGTTTCAATATGCAAAACAACTCTTTCGGCATATTCCAAATTGGTAACTATGTTGAGAGGTTCTTTAAAATCCCTTGGTACTATGAGAATAGCATATAATTCTGACTTTTGGACACAATCATGAGAGTTTTGAACCACTTTACTTAAATCTTCTGATTTGTAACCTGACTTTCCTGATTTACTTTCATCAGTATAGAATGTAGGGGCTCCATCTATTGGTGTGTTATGTACAATGAGAGGAAGGATCCAATTAATTCTTTTTATAAGTCGAATTCTCTTGCTTTTGGGATAGCTGTTCTTAATCTCCCCCAAAACATTACAAGCTCTTTGCCATGGTTCACATTCTTCCCATCATCTGTCAATTTCTTCATTATTAGAAGATACTATAATTTCTGCTGGGTCTATTCTGCTAATTGATGAAGTCTCAATTGTCCTTTTAGAATTAACTCAGAGACATTTTCCACATAAGTTTTGTGAAGGAAAGAGAGAGAGAAAAAGAAAGATAAGGAAGGAAGGAAGGAAGGAAGGAAGGAAGGAAGGAAGGAAGGAAGGAAGGAAGGAAGGAAGGAGGAAAAGAAGGAAGGAAGGAAAAGAAAGACAAATAATTCATACTGGGGCTGGAGAAATTGTTCACTGGTTTAAAAGCACTGGCTGCTTTTCCTTGGAACCTGCACCCACACAGCAGCTTACAAGTCCAGTTCCAGGGGACACTGACACCATTTTATGGCCTACAGAGGGACTGTACACATGTGGTACATAAATATACATGAAGGCAAAACACCCACATACTTAAAAATCAATCAGCAAAATAATTATTTTTATAATTAATCATGTGTATCTATGTTAGTGTGTGAGTGAAGGTGCACAAGGATGCCAGAAGACGGGACTGGACTCCTGGGAGCACGAGTTACAGGAGACTATAAACTGCCTGATAGGGATACTGGGGTGCAACTCCACCCTACAAGGGCAGCTAAGTGCTCTTAGCTGCTGAACTGTCTCCCCAGCCTCCTAATCACATAATTTTCTATTTGTTTCTTTGAGACAGAGTTCCTATTATGTAACCCAGGTTGACCTGGAACTCAAAATATAGATGAGGGTTGCACCTGCCTCTGCTTCAGGGGTGCTGGGATTGCAAATCAGTATTTTTATCTAAACATTAATCAGAAAGCTACTGGCTGTGGAGATTAATATTATACCCTCAAAGAAAGAATAGATTGTCTTAGTTGATGGCTTCTGGTGAAGGGAGAGCCTTTTTTAAGGGTATGGGACCTGGTATGTTGACCACATCCTATTGGATGGTGGCCTCATACCCATGAGCGTGCGGGCAGCACAATGGAATTCTATAGATAATTATTAGAAGAAAGAAGGAAGGAGAAAACATGAGGAGGAGGGAGAGGGAGGGAAGGAAGAGAAAGGGGAAAAAGATGAACAGGAGAAAGAGGAAGAAGAGGAAGATGAAGAGGAGGAAGATAAGGAGGAGGAAAAAGAAATGACATTGAGAGGAGCTGGGGAGGTTGATCTGGGAGGAGTTGGGAAAGAAATGGGAGTTGAATATAACCAACTACATTGTATGCATGTATGAAATTCTCAAGGGATAATGTATGTGTGTGTTCTTGTATGTACAGACTTCCTTCAGAGACAAATTTCCAGGATTTAGAAGGAGAAGGGAATGCAAACTTACTGTTTAATGGATACAAAGTTCATTTTTCAAAGTAAAAACATTTCTAGTAATAAATGGTGGTGACAGTTATACAACAGTATGAATGAACTTGCTGCCACAGAACTATGTCATCAGAAGTGATTAAGATGGTAAATTTTATTATGTCGAATTTAGCACAATTTAAAGTAATTTTTAGTTTGAGCATTGTAGTATACATCTATAATCCCAGTACATCAGAGGTAGAAGTGGGAGGATCAGGAGGCTCAAAGTTGAATTACACAGTAAAATAGATAGAGGCCACCCTGAGCTCCATAAGGCCCTTCTCAAAAAATATAAAAAGATGAGTAAGTAAATAAATAAAAACAAACTTAAAAGGTAAATTGCCATTACAAAAAAACCCACATTTATTGTTTAAGATTTATTTTCATTCATGTATGTCTCTTATTTTCATTTTTATTTATGTATATGTATATATGCCATGTGTGTCCAGGTACCTATGGAGGCAAGAAAGTGTTAGATACCCTAGAGCTGGAGTTACAGGTGGTTGTGAGACGCCTGACATAGGTGCTGGGAATTGAAATTGATCTCTCCTGCTCTTCTGAAACAGGAGTTAAGAGCTAACTGGCTCCAAAGATAATGTGGGACAGAAGACAGTCATTACAGTTCCATGCATTTATGGCTCAATAAGAATAAATTAATACTGAGTAAATTACTCAGATAAGCTTCCTGTTATACTCCAAAACAATTATGTGATTTACGCAAATCTCTTAATATCCTGGAGTCTCAGTTTCTTCTTTATAAAAAAAGGACAATAACAGCATCTATCTCACTGGCAATCTTGGCTGCTTTGCTTTTTTGATTTTTGGGTTGAACCCCAAATTCTATCTCTGGGTTTTTATTATTCGTGCTACATTTGGCAGCCAACATTTGGGGTACGAATTCACGAAAAAGCCATTTGTCTGAGGCTTTTTAGCCACCAACACGGGGCAAGACTGCACGTGGGGCTCCCATCAGAGCAGCATGTGGGGCACAAACCTTACCTGGCTAGGCTTTCTTTTCTTCCATTCTTCCCTCCCTCCCTCTCTCCATCCCTCCCTCCCTCCCTCCATCCTTCCCTCCCTCCCTCCCTCTCTCTCTACACCATGGGTTGCAGGTTCTTCCTGAACCCCTTTCTCAGACTGCTGCCAAACTAAGTAGCTGCCTTGAAATATACTCAGGCTTTTACTGTTCTATGCAGTATCAGCCTTACATCTTCATCAACATTGTTGGTACATTTGGAAAGACAATCGAGAATTCTAAAGGGGGGAATTAGTTTGGTGTAGGAGGTCCTTCTTTCTATGTGTTGCTTTCATTGGTTGAATAAAGAAACTGCCTTAGCCTTTTGATAGGGCGGAACTTAAATAGGCGGGGAGGATAGAACTGAATTCTGGGAGGAAGAAAGCAGAGACGGAGGGACGCCATGAAGCTCCTGCCTGAGACTGACACTGGTTAGAATCTTTCCTGGTAAGCCACGACCTCGTGGTGTTGCACAGATTGGTAGAAATGGGTTAGATCAGGATGTGAGAGTTGGTCAAGAAGAGGCTAGATATAATGGGCCAGGCAGTAATTTAATTAATACAATTTCTGTGTGATTATTTCAGGGGTAAGCTAGCAGGGCAGCCGGGACCAAAAGCAGGCTCTCTCTCCTTCAACATTAGTTAAGAGAGAGATTTTGCCCACATTAAAAAACTGGAAAACCATTATAATGGAGGAATTTTGGTCTCTGTATAATGATATGCTAGACAGTTTGAAAATGGAACGAAGCAGGGAAGTGGTGATGCACACCTTTAATCCAAGCACTCAGAAGGCAGAGGCAGGCAGATCTCTGTGAATTCAAGGGCAGCCTATTCTACAGAGTGAGTTCCAGAACAGCCAGAGCTACAAACAGAAATCCTGTCTTGAAAAAAAAAAATAAAGAAAAGAAAATAGATTAAATGAGAGGATATCTAATTTAGATGGGATTTATGTAATGCCAATTGTAAACATTGCTAGCATTATGATATTTGTCTTATTACTAAAAAAGTTGATTAATCTGAGTGATAAGATACAGGTCCTAAATAAACCTAATAAAGCAGATCACAGAGAGATTCAAACCCAGACAGAAGACTTTAATGGAGAGTCAATTTCAGCCTTGCATTATATGAATAGAGAGGAACAGCCTAAGGTTTTCAGACAACCAACCTTAATATACCCAGTGACCTTACAAGAATTGTCAAATAGCAGAGGCTCTGTTACAGATAACTGGATTTCTGTGCCATTGTTAGATTTAAAGAGATTCAAGGAAGCAATAGTCTCATATGACATGCATTCATCTTTTGTGAAGCAAATGTTAAACTCATGGTCAGTTTGTAATAGAATTATCGATAATGACTGGAAAGACTTGGTTAATGGAGTTTTAGAGCCTGGTCCACAATTACTATGGCATACCTAATTCAGAGAAGAGACTAAGATTATTGAAGAACAGACTAAAGCTAGTGGTGTGGGAGTTCCTTCTGTATATGTGTTGCTTTTATTGGTTAATGAATAATGAAACTGCCTTGGCCTGTTAATAGGGTAGAATAGAGAGCTAGGCAGGGAAAACTAAACTGAATGCTGGTAGAAAGAAGGTGGAGTCAGGAGAAGCCATATAGCCCTGCAGGAGACAGATGCTGGAACTTAACCCAGTAAGCCACAGCCTCATGGCAATACACAGATTAATGGAGATGGGTTAATTTAAGATATGAGTTAGCCAGAAATATGCTTAAGCTATTGGACAAACAGTATTGCAAATAATATGGTTTCTGTGTGATTATTTCAGGGCTGAGCAGCCAGAAACTAACTAGCAGCCTCATACAAGTCAGAGGTAGAGAAATCTCCCAAGATCAAATTCTTGAAGAAAGAAA
>PVIU01014949.1:0-50185 GCA_004026605.1 Ondatra zibethicus | reverse complement strand
CTGATGTGATTGTGGGTCTCTGTCTCTATCTCCATCCATCGGATGAAATTTCTCCCACCTCTATCCCCGCCCCTGGCTTCCAACTTTTGCTTGATGATCCTGTTTGCTTCCAATTTCCAGGAGGTTCTGTGTATGCTTTCCTTGGGTTCACCTAGGTATTCAGCTTCTCTGGGCTTGCGAGCTAAGTGCTTGGTGACCTCGCATATACTTCCTTCCTGGCTACTGGCCAATCAGCATTTATTTAAAATATAATTGACAGAATACAGACCAATGTCCCACACCACTTCCCACTTCCTCCTCTTAAAAAAAAAAAAAAAAACAAGAACTCTGAATCTAATATCTTTTGTTTAGCTTTTCTCCTGACCATTAGCCATAACAACTTGTAACCAACATTCTAAACAAAGGAAAATATCCATAGTCCATTTTTTGGGAATGTGGGCATAGTATTCCAAGCCACTTCCTGCTGATTGGAGTCACTGATAATCTTATGGGGACCTACAGAAAATTTAGAATTATCATTAAGTCATGACTGGAGTATCCTGTGAGGCTTGATCATCTCAGGCAGCATCTTGAATCTGTTCTGGATGTAGAACTCAGACATCTGGGCCATTTGTTCCTACCAGAGATTTCTCAGGTGGTCTTCCTTGATCAAACCTGATTTTTCTTAACTAAGAATGAATCCACAGTGTCTAATATCCTGTGGAAACAAGATCAAATCCTCTTCTCCAAAGTAACATATCTTTTGACTTCAATTTTGAAGTAAAGGTATTTTCAAAATATCTATCTTGGATTAATTCAGCAGAATTTATAAATAAATATCTTTTAGCAGCTGTTGCTCTTTCCTCAGCATTCAAACAATTCAAAGAGAACATAATAACATACAGTATACAGACTCTCTGTGTATTTTTCTTCTTTATGTGGCTTTATTTTAACCTCTATTTCTTTTGTTTTTACTTTTAATTTTTTGGCTTTGTGAGACAGGGTCTCTGTGTATCTTTGGCTGTCCTGGAACTCCCTCTGTACACCAGGCTGTCTTTGAACTCACAGAGATCCACCTGCCTCTGCCTCCCAAGTGCTTGGATTAAAGGTGTGTCCCACCACACCTTGAATTCACAGAGATCTGTCTGCCTTTGCCTCCCAAGCACTGGGATTAAAGGCGTGTGCCACCACACCTTGAACTCACAGATGTCTGCCTGCCTCTCTCTCCCAAGTGTTGGGGATTGAAGGGGTGTACCACTACACCTAACTGCTCCCTTTCTTTTTTATTTTAAGGACTTTAACCTTTTTCTTTACTCTCCCAAGCTTGCATATATTTTCATACATTTTTTATTGATATTTATTGAGCTCTACATTTTTCTCTGCTCCCCTCCCTGCCTCTCCCCTCACCCCTTCAATCTTCCCCCAAGGTCCCCATGCTCCCAATTTACTCAGGAGATCTTGTCTTTTTATACTTTCTATTTCCCATGTAGATTAGATCTATGAAAGTTTTTCTTAGTGTCTGCATTGTTGTCTAAGTTCTCTGGGATTGTGGTTTGTAGGCTGGCTTTCTTTGCTTTATATTTAAAAACCACCTATGAGTGAGTACATGTGATAATTGTCATTCTGTGTCTGGATTACCTCACTCAAAACAATGTTTTCTAGCTCCATCCATTTTCCTGCAAAATTCAAGCTGTCGTTATTTTATTTATTTATTTATTTATTTATTTGCTGTGTAGTACTCCATTGTGTAAATGTACCACATTTTCCTTATCCATTCTTCAGTCGAGGGGCATTAGGTTGTTCCCAGGTTCTGGCTATGACAAAGCTGCTATGAACATAGTTGAGCACATGTCCTTGTGGCATGATTGAGCAGCCTTTGGATATATACCCAAAAGTGATATTACTGGGTCTTGAGGAAGGTTGTTTCCTAATTTTCTGAGAAATCGCCACACTGACATCCAAAGGGGTTATACCAGCTTGCATTCCCACCAGCAATGCAGAAGTGTTCCCTTTTCACCACAACCTCTCCAGCATAAGTTGTCATCAGTGCTTTTATTTTGGCCATTCTTACATGTGTAAGATGGAATCTCAGAGATGTTTTGATTTACATTTCTCTGGTGATTAGGGATGTTGAATCCTTAAGTGTCTTCCAGCCATTTTAGATTCCTCTGCTGAGAGTTCTCTGTTTATGTTTGTACTCCATTTTTTTATTGGATTACATGATCTTTTGGTGTCCAATTCATTGAGTTCTTTGTATATTTTGGTGATCAGACTTCTGTCTGATGTGGGGTTAGTGAAGATCTTTTCCCATTCTCTATGCTGTCGTTTTGTCTTGTTGACTGTGTCCTTTGCTTTACAGAAGCTTTTCAATTTCAGGAGGTCCCATTTATTAGTTGTTTCTCTCAGTGTCTGTTCTGCTGGGGTTTTATTTAGGAAGTGGTTCCCTGTGCCAATGTGTTCAAATGTACTTCCCACTTCCTCTTCTACAAGGTTCAGTGTGACTGGCTTTATATTATGGTCTTTGATCCATTTGGACTTGGGTTTGGGGCATGGTGATAGATATTTTTATTCTTTTACATGTTGATATCCAGTTATGCCAGCACCACTTGTTAAATATGCTTTTTTCCATTTGATATTTTTTGCTTCTTTATCAAAGATCAGGTGTTCGAAGATGTGTGGATTAATATCCAGGTCGTCTATTCAGTTCTATGGTCCTCCTGTCTGTTCTTATGCCAATACCAGGCTGTTTTCAGTACTGTAGCTCTGTAATAGAATTTGAAGTCAAGGATTGTGATGCCTCCAGAAGTTCTCTTATTGCACAGGATTGTTTTGGTTTATCCTGGGTTTTTTACTTTTCCATATAAAGTTGAGGACCATTCTTTCAAGGTCTGGGAAGAATTTTTCTGGGATTTTGATAGGCATTGCATTGAATCGTATATTGCTTTTGGTAAGATTGCCATTTTTCCTATGTTAATTCTACCTACCCAAGAGCATGACAGATCTTTCCATTTTCTGGTGTCTTCTTCAATTTCTTTCTTCAAAGATTTAAAGTTCTTGTCATACATGTCTTCCACTTGATTGGTTAGAGTTACTCTGAGATATTTTATGCTATTTGTGGCTATTGTGAAGGGTGATGTTTCACTGATTTCTTTCTCAGCCCTTTTATCATCTGTGTACAGGAGGGTTACTGATTTTTGGGGGTTAATCTTGTATCCTGCTACATTACTGAAAGCATTTATGAGTTTATAGAAGTTCCTTAGTAGAATTTTAGGGTTGCTTATGTAAACTATCATATCATCAGCAAATAGTGAGAGTTTGACTTCTTCTTTTCCAACTTGTATCCCTTTGATCTCCTTTTGGTGTCTTACTGCTCCAGCTAAGACCTCAAGAACTATATTGAATAGATATGGAGACAGTGGACAACCTTGTCTTGTTCGTGATTTCAGTGGGATCACTGGGAGTTTCTCTCCATTTAGTTTGATGTTAGTTATTGACTTGCTGTATTTTGCCTTTATTATATTTAGGTATGTTCCTTGTATCCCTGCTCTCTCCATGACCTTTTTCATTAAGGGATGTTATATTTTGTCAAAAGCTTTTTTGGCACCTAATGAGATGATCATGTGGTTTTTATTTTTCAGTTTGTTTATATGGTGGATTACGTTGACAGATTTTTGTATGTTGAACCATCCCTACATCTCTGGGATGAAGCCAACTTGATCACGGTGGATGATGGTTCTGATGTGTTGTTGGATTCAATTTGCTAATATTTTATTTAGTATTTTTGCATCAATGTTCATGAGTGAGATTGGTCGGTAATTCTCTTTCTTAGTAATGTCTTTCTGTGGTTTGGGTATCAGGGTAATTGTAGCCTCATAAAAAGAGTTTGGCAATGTTCCCTCTGTTTCTATTGTGTGGAATAATTTGAGGAGTATTGGTATTAGTTCTTCTTCGAAAGTCTTGTAGCATTCTGAGCTGAAACCATCTGGTCCTGGGCTTTTTTTGGTTGGGAGACTTTTGATGACTGTTTCTATTTCTTCAGCTGTTATAGGTCTGTTTAATTTGCTTATCTGATCTTGATTTACTTTTGGTAAGTGATATTTATCCAGAAAGTTGTCCATTTCCTTTAAGTTTTCCAATTTTGTGGAGTACAGGTTTTCAAAATATGGCCTGATGATCCTCTCTATTTCCTCCGTGTCTGTTGTTATGTCCCCCTTTTCATTTCTGATTTTGTTAATTTGGATATTCTCTCTCTGCCTTTTGGTTTGTATGGATAAAGGTTTATCTATTTTGTTGATTTTTCCCGAAGAACCAACTCTTTGTCTCATTGATTCTTCGTATTGTTTTCTTTGTTTCTATTTTGTTGATTTAAGCTCTCAATTTTATTATTTCCTGCTGTCTAGTTCTCTTAGGTGAGTTTACTTCTTTTTGTTCTAAAGTTTTCAAATGTTCTGTTAATTCACTAGTGTGGGATTTTTCCAGCTTCTTTATGTAGGCATTTAGTGCTATGAACTTGTCTCTTAACACTGCTTTCATTGTGTCCCGAAAATTTGGGTATGTTGTGTGGTTATTTTCATTGATTTTTAGGAAGCCTTTAATTTCCCTTTATTTTTTCCTTGACCCATGATGATTCAGGTGAGCATTGTTTAATTTCCATGTGTTTGTGGGTTTTCTGGAATTAGTATTGCTGTTGACTTCTAGTTTTAAACTATGGTGATCTGATAAGGTACATTTGGGTTATTCCAATTTTTTTGTATTTGTTGAGGTTTGTTTTGTTACCAAGTATGTGGTCAATTTTTGAGAAGGTTCTATGAGGTGCTGAGAAGAAGGTATATTCTTTTCTGTTTGGATGGAATATTCTATAGATGTCTGTTAAGTCCATTTGAGTCATAATATCTGTTAGTTCTCTTATTTCTCTGTTCATTTTTTGTCTGATTGACCTGTCCAGTGGTGAAATGGGAATGTTGAAGTTTCTCACTATTAGTGTGTGGGGTTTAATGTATGATTTAAGCTTTAGAAGTATTTCTTTTACATATGAGGGTGCCCTTTTATTTTGGGCATAGATGTTCAGTATTGAAATTTCCTCTTGATGGATTTTTTTTCCTGTGACTAATATGAAATGTCCTTCTTTGTCTCTTTTGACTGATTTTAGCTTGAAGTCTATTTTGTTAGATATTAGGATAGCTATACCTGCTTGTTTCTTAGGTCCATTTGATTGGTATATTTTTTCCCAACCCTTTACTTTGAGACAATGTCTGTCTTTGAGGTTGAGCTGCGTTTCTGGTAGCTTGCATATATTTTTAACACACTATAAACCATTCAGAGGTTTTCTTCATCTTTGAATCTCTCTTTACTGTATATTCTCTCTTTCTGACAACATGAGTCTTTAATTTGCTAAGCAATATGGAGAGGATTAAAGCCATGGCTTCGATGGCTGGATCCAGCCCATTCCTTAGCTTTCTGAGATTCCAGCCTCTGTAGCCATGTTTATTGCCACAACTCTATGGCGTTTCAAGGTCCCTGCCAGCAAGCAAGCTTCAGCACAGAAAGCCAGCATTTTAAAATGGCATGGCTTTTTTCCTGCTACAGCTGAAAACCAAAAAGCATGCAGTTAGCTTTTCATCAACACCATTTAAGTGTTTCATGACAGGACCTCTTAAAAACTACAAGGTTTTACAGCTAAATCTGAATCAGGAAGCCTCTCTTAAATGAGTGTGCTTGCCTCTAGCAAGCAGAGACCACCTAAGAGAGTGCTGTTATCAATAAGCTGTGCTTAACTCTATTCTTTTTTATCAAGAATAACTTCCCAATCTCTCTCAGCCTTTGAAGTAGATTTGGTCAGCCCCACGTTGGCATGCCATTTGTTGTCAGAGTTTTCTGTCCTTCCTGGTTCCCACAATCGTTAAGTCCCAAAGAAATCACACAGAGGTCTGCATTAATCATAAACTGATTGGCCCATTAGCTCGGGCTTCGTATTAACTCTTATAACTTATATAGCCATTATTCTTATCTGTGTTAGCCATGTGGCTCAGTACCTTATTCAGTGGAGCAGTCATATCTTGCCTCTTCTGTGGTCAGGTCAGGACTCCCGAGGAATGGGCTTCCTTCTTCCCAGAATTCTCCTGTTCTCATTAACCCACCTCTAGTTCCTAGATGGTTGTCCCGCCTATACTTCCTGCCTGGCTACTGGCCAATCAGAGTTTATTTAACATATAATTGACAGAATACAGACCAATGGCCCACACCAGCCATGGGTTATCAAGCTGATGACAGATTTAAGAAGCTCTCTTTTACTATAAATTGAGATAGGCCTGATGTATCTTTATAAACAAAATGAGAGCTCAAGATACAGCACATGTGTAATTAACAACACATTCTCAAGGATAAGAGCAAAAATAAACCAACAGCATGGTTGAATTGAGTATGTTGAACTCTCAAACATTGCCAGGCATTATAAGAACGTAAGCAAAGATATCTGAATGACATTTAATAAATGCGAACTGACATAGTGAGCCTACATCCTTGGCAGATTAAAAATGCACACTTACAGAGTGTATGTATTCCAGTAAACTGACCAAATAATATTGTAAAGGAAGTCTCAAATTCTAAAGTTTTGAGAACACACAGACCATGTTCTGTCGAAGTCATTGACCATGAAAACATGTAATGCGAAGGGAACCATATTCTTCGGTGGAATCATCTAGCACTTGCTGAAAAGGCATCCAGCCCCAATCTAGTCCTTAACTATAGTAGTTAATGGCTTTCATTGAGTTCATTCTAAGATGTACGAAAAGATCAAACGCACACATGGTAAAATGGAACTTGTCCTATAGGATACTAAACTATACAATAAGGCCATAGAATTCTCTAAAAACCATGGTGTTGGCTCGAACATGGACCAACAGAACAATGGAAGCAAAGAGAGACATCAGACTCTAAACTGTAACTGTGAAAGAATAACAAATGGAAAACTAGGCATCTGACAGAGCATAAGGAGAAACGCTCCTGCAGTCTGGCAAAGAACAAAGCAATGGACTCCAGACAGAGTGAAGGCTTTTCATGAGAAGTCAGTCCAAAGATGGAGAAAAACATTTCCCTGATCTAACGATGGAAGTTTTCCTAAACAAGACCAGGTAAGCAAAGGGAGGGGTTAGAACTTATGTTCTAAAGAGACAGCCCAGTGGTTAAGAGCACTTGTTGCTCTTGCAGAAAACTGGGATTTGGATCCCAGTGCCCACATGGTGGCTCACAACACTCTTTAACTCTGGTCCCAGGAGATCCAACTCCCTCTCTGGACTCCACAGACACTGCATGCCCACACGTACATGCAAGTAAAACACCTATGCACATTCGTACATGCAAGCCAAACACCTATATACATGGGGGGATTAAAAACATTTTAAGACTTCGTTCAACAAAGCAAAACCACGAAGTTGATGGACTAAGAAGAGGTCCTTTTAGTACCTCAAATTAACAAAGGACTGGGGATTAAACTATACAAAGAATGTCTGAAAATCAATAAGAAAAAGCCAGCAACTCACTATATAAATGGTAAAGTACTTAAGTGATCTATAGGGAAGCCCACAGTGATAGCAAATATATCAAGCAAGACTCAGAGTCAGACAGATGCTGTCAAATAAAAGCGAGGTACAGGGAGACAAGCAGAAGTAGGTTAGAGACGAGTGCCAATACAGACTGATGCAAACCTTTTAGAACACAACCTGAATGTACATTACGAACTTGAATGTGTCTACATCCCATAAAACGCAGGAATCACATTTCAGGGAAAAGCTGATTGAAGGAAATTCCCACTCAGGACTAGGAGATGAGAAGGCTGTTCATCACAGTGTGTGTCATGGTGTGGGCGTTGGAGGCAATTCAGATCCATCACCAGAGAACAGATGAGTCAAATGTACTGAGTACGTACCATGAAGTACCAGGAAGTTCTCCAGAAAGCAGACACCGAGATGCTGCAATGTAGTTAGATTGCCTAAGGAGCTAAGATCTGGAAAATTAAAGAGAAAGAAACCAAGTTTGGCCTGGGGAATCAGAAGACTTGACTCTACCTACCAAGTCTCTTCCAGTGCCCAGAAGAATTCAAGGACAAAGGTGGCCTGATGGGGAGAAAGCAGAGGGTAGAGAGGGCCTGGCCCCTGTTCCTCAGTCATGGGTTGGGTTGTGTAGCAGACAGAAGGGCCTCATTCAGAAACCAATGCAGACTCCAAAGAGACTAGAAGTGAGAAACATTCCCTGAAACACACATACATGCGCGCGCGCGCGCACACACACACACACACACACAACTGTAAAATGCAAATTAAAGCCTTATGAGATTCCAAAGCACATCAATTAGAATAGTTAAGTTAACAATTGCAATAGTGAGCTAAGAAAATGGCTCAGCAGGTAAGAGTACTTGGTGTACAAGCGTGAGGACCTGAGTTCGGATCCCCAGGGCCCACATAAAAAGTAGGGCATGGCCACAGGAGTAATCTAAGGTGTCAGCTGTAGGGAGCAGAGATAGGTGGATCACTGGGACCCACTGGCTGTTGGTGAGAGACCCCATCTCAAAGGAATATGGCAGAAAGGAATAGCACAGGACACCTGATGTCCTCTTACACTCAATCACATGCATGTACTACACACATACACCACACACATGAAAAATAATGATAGCATCAACTGATGAGGAGGAGTCTGAGGAACTCGGTTCGCTGCATCCCACTTCATATGAACAGAAAGAACCCAACGGTCCCGTATGATTAAATGCTCACTTATCACATGGTCCTATAACCACATTTTGGGCATTTGTCCCAGAGAAATGAAAATGTATGTTCACACGAAAGTCTTATGATTAGAGGTCGTAGCAGCTCTACTCATGCGGCAGATGAGAAGTGGCATGGTGGAGGGCGGGGTGAACACACAAAACTGCTACTTCTGGGAAGTAAGGAACTGCTGACAGACGGACATCACCGAGTGTAAGCAGTCAGAAAACACTCATAGGACGTCATTCAGAGAGCATTCCCGCGAGAACTGTGGAGAAGGGGTGGAGCTTAACTGGGTTGAAGATGGACAGAGGTGTGAATGAAGGAGGCAGCTGGACAGAGCTCTTTCTCCATGACGGAGCAGGTTGGCATCTTAACTGAAATGGGGGCTAAGCCAACCTACAGGGGAGGCAAAAGTGCCTAAAACTGGAGGAGGAGACAGAGCAAGGGCGTGAGAAAATAAGAGAGGTGGGGGGGGACAGATAGGGAGGACAGGAGGGAGGGGGTGGCGAAAGCTGAATGACTTCTGAAGTCTGTACTAATGTCTATCTTCTGGTTCTGACACTGTACCCCAACTATATCCCACATCAGTTGTGACAATCTTATTGTCACCTTGACAGGATCTGGAATCAGCTAAGAGACAGGCCTTCCTGGGTGGGTCTGTTGAGGACATTTCCAGAAAGGAGTAGCTGAGGAGCAAAGACCTTCTTCATTCATCATGGATGGTACATTCCAACATGAAAAGACCCGAGGAAAGTAGTGGCTTCGCCAGTGAGTGCATCTCCCTGCGGCCACTGTCCTTTACTCCCGTGGGACTCCAGCCCCATCAACCTCCCAACACAGACTGAAGCCCAGCAATGCTCCAAGAATCTTTCAGGCCTTCAGCCCCGGATTGGAACTACCAAAGCATCCAACTTCACTAGTGAGTAGGCACTGGGTTCACCACCCCTCCACTGCACACAGCAATTGCTGGCTGCTGCGGTGGTTCGAATGACAAATGCCCCAGAGTCTCAGGCATTTGAATACTTGGTCCCAGTTGTTGTAGCTGTTTGAGAGATTTAGGAGATCTGACCTTGATGGAGGAAGTATGTCACTGGGGGTGGGCTTTGAGAGCTTGAAGCTTCACCTACTGCCTGTTGACGCTCTCTGCTTTGGATTTGCGGTTCAAGGTGTGAGCCCTCAGCTTCCTGCTCCTGCTCCCTGCTGCCATTATAGAGTCTAATCCTCCAGAACTTAACCCAAATAAACTCCTCTTCCAAACATTGCCTCAGTCACCGTACCTTATCACAGCAACTGAAGAGGAAGTAATCCAGCTGCCCAGCTCCTACAGCACAAGCCAGTGTAAGAAATCCCCCTTTCCAGCATATGTGTATGCTATCTGCTCCATTCCTATAGAACGCCCTCTCTAACACACTGAGTGACTCTGAACAGCAGGGATACATTTGTTCCTCATGGTTCTGGGAGCTAGAAGGCCAAGGCCAGGACACCAGCAGATTCCTGTGTCCTGGTTCACACACACTGTCTTCCTTCTGACTGTGTCCTCAGGTGACAGAAATGACAAGAAAGCTCTCCAGGGTCTGGTTTATAAGGACACTAATCCCACTTGTGAAGACCTCCTCATGATCTGATCCCCTTCACAAAGGTCTCCCATCCCTGTGCCATCCCTGTAGCAGCGATGATGTCTGGATGTGAATTTTAGAGAGATATAATTTTTCCTTCACTGAAACTGTCACTGCTGGAGGAATGAAGTGAAAGGCACACAGAACTGGGTGAGTATCGCGTTGTCTGCTTTTCTTTAGTTCCCCCGTGAGTTTATTGTCTCAAAGCCAGAAGTCTTTTTTTTTTAAATGCATACACAATTCCCAAGCACAATTCACCTTTTCAACTGTGCGGTGTCCTTTGCTGTGAGCTGTTGGAGGTGACATGGTAGCTGATCACTGTGGCGACCATGTTGCACCAACTCTTCGCTCCCTTCACTTCAGAGCTGGAGACTAACAAGACAACCTGCAGGCCAGCAGACACCTGAAAGCCCTGCACTGGAGAGGTAAAGGCAGGAGGATTGCAGCAAGTTCAAGGTCAGTCTAAGATATATAGTAAGTTCTAGACAAGCAGGGCTACATCGCAAGACCCTGCCTCTACAAAAGAAAAATCCACACAGTCCAGAAATTACTACTTTATTAAAAGTAACAAAGACAGTGTAGACAGAGATGAATGAAGCAGTATTGTAAGTATAAAGCTTTACATTCATCTGTAAATACGCATCAGACATGGTTCATATTATTTTGTCAGTCTGCATTTGTGTGTGCATACGTGTGTGTAAGCGCACATGTGGAAGTCAGAGGCTAACCTCAGGTGCTGGTCCTCATCTTCCACCTTATAACCCTGGTCACACCAGGCTAGCTGGTCTGTCAGCTTCCGGGGACGGCCCATCTTGTCACAAGAGCGCTGGGGTTACAGCCATGCACCACTGTGTGTGTGTGTTCTGAAGACCCAAGCTCACCTCTTCACAATTGCGAGGCAAGCATTTTTACCCACTAAACTATCTTCCCAGCTCGACACCATTTTTTAAATCCAAATCTTACATCAATCTACAAACACAAACCAGATAAGCATGCTATCTATATATTCACATGCTATTTGCACATAAATTCAGGGATTCTGTGTTGTCTCTGGAGAAGAAAGTAAGCTCCAGCAGCTCCGGGCCACACTGCCACCCATCCTCACCCTGAACCAGGTTCCACCTTGAGTATGCCTTTCGTGCACCAACATCAACTGGACAGTAGGTGGAGCCCGTGGACCCCTACTTCCATAGCTCCTGCCAGAACCAAAACCTCAAAAGGCCCAGACAGGAAGGACCCTGGGAAGAAGCCAAAGCTAAAAACTGAACAGTCTCCTGCCTGCCCTTCTGCATCCTGTGTCTCCACTGAAGTCCCCAAAGGGACAGCTTATTTTGCCCAGGTCCTTCTCCCCAGCCCCGAACCCAGGAATCATCATCTCCAACCCTCTCTAAATGCATTAGTTAATCTCTTTCTACATCTGGATGCTGTGGGGCCCGGGTTCAATTCTGAGTGAAAAGAACAGGAAAATGCGAACATGTGTCTTCTAGCAAGGAAAAGCGCTGATTTGAATTTGTAAGTTGTTTTAATTTTAAGTTCATTTCCTCTTGTCTTTTCCTTGTTAGAAACATCTCAAACCAGCTTAAAGGATTGGTGTGGTGGGGAAGAGGGCATTGAAGATAGGCAGGTGAGAAGCATGGGCTTGCAGACACAATTCAACCCACAGTAGATGTGTGCAAGACATACAAGACAAGCCACTCTCTGGAGTTCCCCATCGTTGGCCAGGGGACCAGCCTTATCACTCAAGAGGGGTAGCATTAGGCTGATCTCCCTGCCTGGCTATCTCCAGTGGACTCGAACTTCTGACAAAAAGTAGACTCCAATTCTCAAGTTCATGTAGGTTTCACGACCTTGCAAGTTCCAAGGCACCGGCTCTCCCTCATCCCTACTCCAGGCAGACACACGTAAACTCTCAGAGTCGTTCCTAGAGGACCCTCACTAGCCAGCCATGGAGAGGGGAGTTGGGGCACACTCCCCCACACACTGACCTCTTCCCTCATATCAGTGAACTCCTTCCTGCTCCAAAAGACTGGAGGTGGGCAGTGATCCCAGGCTACCTCAGCATAGCCTGAGAGCTGAGACTCCTCCTGTTTAGAACGTGTGTGTTCAGGCAGCATCCATCTCACCCCATTAGTGAGGACAGAATCCCCAGCACTAGTACAAGAGAGCCAAACACACAGCAACCGCCATCAGTCACATCTCCTAAAAGCTCTGGGGTAGGGCTTCCGGGTGGGGATGCACCGTGGAACACAGTGAGCCAGCAATAGGCTGGGCAGTGGCGAGAGGGTGGCCAATCTCACTGGTTCCCACAAGAGGCGATGGTGGCTCCTCTGAATGGTTTCATAGACAAAGTGAGTGAGTCAAACTGAAGAGCCAGTGAGAGCAGACTCTGGGCTGCCAGGGGAACTCGGTGGGCAGAGTCTCCACAGGGTGGGCTCACACCTGGAGGAGACCGAAGTTCACCATTACAGTTCATAGGGTGAAATGTGCTGGATGCTCTTGACTTTGGGCTTTGAGGAAAACAAAAAACAAACAAACAAAAAAAAAAAAAACACCCAGATCCAGAGAAAGCTCCATTCCCCGGTCTGTTGCCTTTTTCTCATTCTTCTTCTTAATGAGCTTTCCTAACAGCAAGAATCCGGGACTCTGTTTGGGCTTGTGAAGCCCGAATCTGCCTATAAATCGCCTGGCCTGCCAGATGGGGCCTCTGTGGGCCACCCACGACTGCAGTAAGTCCCTCTGGCTTGCCTTCTCCTTTCTTCATCTCTTCTTTCTTTTCCCCTCCCTCCCTTCCTTCCTCCCTCCTTTCCTTCAGTAGGAAAGAACACAGAGAGACACAGACAAAAGAAGTTCACGGGCTAGAAAGAGGACTCAGCAGTTACGAGCTTTGACCCAGAGGACCCAGCTTCAATTCCCAGCACCCACAAAACACCAATGTACACAAAATAAAAAATAAGAAGTTAAAAAACAAACAAAAAAAGTCCACATAAAAAAAAGGGCTTGGGGTGATGAGCTGGCTCAGCGGTTAAGATCACTTGTTGCTCTTACAGGGGCCCCAGCATCCACAGGGCTCACAAACGCTCGAAACTCAAGTTCCAGCGGATCCAATACCCACTTTTGACCACAGATGACACCCATGGTGCACATACATACTTGCAGGTAACATACACACAAATTAAGCAAATAAAAAAGTTTAATGATGGAGACAGACAAGTGCGGTGCCGTGTGCCCTATGACCCCAACCCTCAGGTCGGAAAATCACAAACTGAAGCCCAACACGGGCTCCATCCTGAGGCCCTATCTGGAAGGAGAATAACATAAAAGTGAAAAGGAACGCAGAGGTCAGAGCGATGCTGCCATGGAACGTTGGCCTGGAGGTCAGCAAGCACAAGGAAGGATCTTCCCCTAAATGTGCTGTTAAGAGCACGGCCCTGCCAACACTTGGATCTCAAACCCCAGCCTCTTGGACACTGAGAGAATAAACTCCTCATATTACAAGGCACCCAGTTTGGGCACCTTGTAATGATGGCCACAGGTGTATAGAACGATATTCCTAATATGTTAGATCACGTTTGTGGTTTAGCGGGCATAGAGGCTCTGTGGGTAGGAACTGCAGGGTGCCTGGCAGGAGGGAGGCATTAAAGTCCGTGGGCGCCAGGAAGCTCCAGGTTCCATGATGTCCCGGAAGGAACTCAAGTAAAACAATGGAACCTTACTCGTGTATCTTCCAAGCAGAGCCTGCGGGCTGAGGGCCATGTGAGCCAGGAGGTACCTCCTCCAAACTCAGGGGCAGTGTCAGGTGAAGGAAGGGCTGACCTGGCATAGCCCTCAAGCCTGAGGTCAGGCTGGCCTGAGAAGCCTAGAAAAACTGAAGTGGGTGTCAGATGAGCGTTCTCTGTGAGCTTGACAGGTTCATAGTCAAAAAAGCAGGGAGAGGAGCCGGGGAGATGGCCAGGTAGGTAGGGGCAATTGCTGCACAAGTCCGATGACCTAAGTTCTTAGCCCCCGGGCATCAACATAGAAATCTGGAAGGCCACTTGTGCCTGTATCTTCTTTACTGTGTGGGGGTGAAGAGGAGGACTGGGTGGCCGGTGGTCAATGACTGCCACTCTAGCTAAGTTCTATGAGAGACCTTATCCCAAGGGAATGAAGCAGACAGCAGCAGAGCAAGAATTCAAGGTCCTTTTCTGGTGCACGTGCATGCAGGGATCTGGAAAAAAGAAGCTGTTGAGTGCTGAACTCAGCTGTGACCTTAGGGAACTGGTAACTCAGGGTAGAAAGGGGCCAAGGACAAATGGGCCAGGCATTCCAGAACTGACATCACAGCTGAGGAATAGCAAGGGACAGAAATGAGGGAGGTGCCCCCAAGGCCAGGGATGGGTTACCCTGGGAAGTTAGAACTTCTGCAGTCTTGTCTGTCAACGCTAGAAAGGAACAGGAGGAACCAACATCCATCCTGCTGTAATCTCCCACCAGCACCTCCCAAGGATGGGGAAACAAAGACATAGCCTACAGGAGTCAGGAGGACAGGAGAGGGTTCCGGAGTCTGAGAGGCCTGAAGGTAGTCAGGCATACCACACGTGACTGTGAGTCATAGGACGGCCTACTCGGTGCCCAGCAACGAAGACAGACCGAAAGTCCTTCCCTTGGACTGCCCTGAACCTCCGAGGATTGTGCAAACAAAAAAGAAAAACCAATCACTTACTATAGATGAAGAAAGGTTCACTCCTGTCAGGGAAATGCATCCTCCCCCTTGTAAAGAAAAGCCCCAGACAGGGGGTCTGTGAGCCACAGCTTGTTTAGCCCCCTCTCTCCAGGGAGTGCACTCTGTATTCATACTCACTCTTAGTAAATCTACACTTCCCTGCTACTCTGGGCCTCGCTCAAGTCCTTGTTCCAGACCCGAAGGACCTGGACACTGCGTCACAGAAGACCCCTGAGGCCCCCTCCATGATCATTTTGGTAAGCAGACCCAGACCCATTAATATAGGTGGGAAGGCAAGGAAAGGTGACACCTCTGTCCCAGCCTGACCCCAGGTATGGCTGCCCCTTAAGTAGTCCCAGGATCATATGCCTCAGGATCCTGAGCTCAGACAGACACACAGCCTTAGCCTGGAAGCAAAGTCATGCCCATGGGAGCTGGTTCTGGAGGAGGATTCCTGGCAACACCTTTTGGGGTAGCAGATGGTAAGGATCTTGGTTTGATGATCTGCTTCCCATAGCCTCAGATGACCCTGGACATCTGACAGCTCACAGGCCCCAGAATGTGGGCAGGGACAGGGACATCTCTGTGTGTGTTTGGTTTATATCCCAAAAGACATTCCCAGGAGGGAGAGCCTTGTTCAACAGACAGCCACCCACCTGTGCCTCGCCCAGGAACAGATACATTCTCCCCCCGGACAGACATGCTGACAGGGGTACCACAGGCAAGGGAACAGAAGCTGAAGGAAACAGGGGGCCAGCTCTGAGAAGAGATTCCCTCTGCCACACCCTGAGCCATCTCTGCGAAGATCCACAGCCAGCCCAGTCAGCGGAGGGAGAACTGTGGACATAAACAAGGCGTGTCCTGCACACCTGTCTCCCGGGGAGCCCGGTGCGCTTGTCTCAGACCCATGTAAAGCAGAATGTGATTTTGCGTGTGGCTCCTCTGCTGCCAGGTGGAGATGCAAATAGGAAAAGCTGTTGGAGAACTAAACTGTTTTACTTACGGAAGAGGAAGCCATGTGGGCACGGAACCTGTTGCTTTAGAGGCCTTTGGGAAAAGGAAGGAAAGGAGGCCCTGACCACCTGTCCTGCATTCGTGCAAACAGACAGAAGCCCTGGCTCAAAAGGGGTCAGGGCTCTCTCTGAAGGAGTTCCAGCCCTATCTCAAAACCCAAAACAAACAAACAAACAAAAACTTGGTTATTTTAAGCACAAAACAAGATAAAGCATTTTGGTACCAGGGGCCTCTTCTGGGGTGGAAGTCTGGTGCCACCTCGCCCTGTAGGTTCACAGAGGAATCGCATGACCTCTGAGACCCCAATTTCTCTAGCAGGAAAATGTCTGGCTGACTTTCAAGTCCCCTCGTTCCAAGGCCTACTTGCCACCTATAGTAGTTCTTTGTGCTCCTGGCTTGGCTTCTCGGTGTCAGCTGAGACCATGACCCTATGGCCACTCCGTCTTTCATCCACATGGCCAGGTTGCCCACCTCACCTGCTTCGTTGACCCCGGCATGGCAAACCATAGGCATGTCAGTCTCAGAACAGCCTTCCCACAGATCCGTGCCTTCCTCCCACACACCCCACTGGGAGCAGCCTGCACACCCCTGCCGTGGGGGGGGGGGGTTGTTCCAGTTTCTGCTTCAGTCTGAATGATAAGCAGTTGTCTCCTTGCTGGTTTCGGCTGTGCTTTCTCCAAGGACCTCTGCCATCTTGCCTCTGTCGTTTGGAGCCACACTCAGTCCAAAGGCTGGTGGACTCAGGGTTGAGAGGGATCCAGCACCCCAGGCAGCATCAAGTGGCTCCATTAACAAAGGGTCCCCTAGAGAGAAGATAGCCCACCACCTGCAGTGACCAGTATGGGTGGCAGCCTATGTGACCCCACCCAGAGTCTCTCCACCAACCTCGGGAATTCCTAAACCTTGCAGAATGCTGATGGGAGCCATCATTGGTCATTTCAGAATTTATTTGGAGGGTTTTTGTTTTGTTTTGTTTTTTGCTAGTTTTGTTCTTGAGTTTAGGCTGACCTGGGACTCATAGCAATCCTCCTGCCTCAGCTTCCTGAGAGCTGAGATTACAGGCCTTGAGATACCATACCCAGCTCCATTTTAGGTTGTATTCAAGGTCAGCAGAAGGAAGTATTAATAAGCTCAGCTACATTAAAGCCACTCCACCCACGGGCTCAAACCACTGCCAATCAATTCTGTATGGGCTGCTGCCGGGTCAGGCTCCCAGGGTGCTAATTTCCTGCTCCCGAGTATCAGTGAGTCATCTGCCTCCCTCCTCTACACTTTAACTGTTGCTCTGAGACCGGTGTCTGCAGAAGGAAGGTCACATGGCATCTTTATTTAGTAGCCAGTTCTCAACTGGCAAGAGGGGAAGGATAGCCAGACACTTCCTAGAAGCAGCCCCCCCCTCAATTTCCGGAGCCCACATGAGCTAAGAAGCTTGATAGTGTCTTAAATTCCTGTAGTCCATGCCAAGTGCTGACGTTCAAGATTCGGGGTGCTGACTAAAGGATAAAGCGGGGCCGGGATTCAAATGGCTGGGAAACAGACTTCCCGCGGGCAACCTCCATGTGCCGTACGGCCACCAGGTGGCGCTCAACACTTCAAACTGCCAACAAGGCCAAACCAGTCTGGAGCCCTGCTAATCTCGCACAGATTAATGCCCCCAGGTGTGAGGCAGAAGTGTGACCAAATGTCACAGAATTTCGGTGGATTCATTTAGACCAAGTTCATTTGAATGTCACAGAAAGCTACATGAAAAGCGTCTTCCACAGGGCATGGTTACTTGTATGTGAAATGCAGCACAAATACAGCAAGGTCCCCCTTCAAGATTTACAAGCGCTTCTTGGGAAGATGTCACATACCTATAATCTCAGCATTTGGGAGGCTGAGGCAGGAGGATCACCACACATTCAAGGTCTATGTGTAACAAGACCCTGTTCCAAAGCCATGCAAAGAAGTTCACAGACATAAACTGTACACACAAATCATGGATTGTAACTCTTAGCCACACGGAGCCTGTAGGAGCTGGATTCCTCTGCACAGACGTGACCACCCTCAAGTAATTCCAGGGTTCAGTTGGGGGAGGAATGTGAGAAGTCAGCCAACATCAGCCTCATTGTTGAGGCCACCGAAGAGTCCCCGTGCCAGTCCACCGGTTTCCAGAGCCCTGTAGCTCCCCATGCCTGAGGAGCTGTCTGTTGGTGATGGTGACTCTGTCTCAGTGTCCCAATGTGTCTAATGCAGCTCTCACATACCACTTCCTCTCTGTTCCCTGGATGGGGAAGTCACCATTATTTCTGTTTTAGTTTTGCTTTATGTTGTTGTGATTTGAAAAAAAAAAAAGCAAAAGCAATTTAGGGGGAAAGGGGCTTAATTCAGCTCACAATTCCAGGCTACAGCCCACCGTGGCAGGAAGGTCAAGGTGCAAAAACTTGAGACATCTAGTCACAAGCACAGCCAAGAGCAGAACAAGGGTAAAGTGTATGCATGTCTTGCTCAGCTTGCTTTCCGCACGGATCCAGTTCAGAACCTCCTGCTTGGGGAATGTTGCCACCCATGTTAGGCAGGTCTTCTCGTAATCAAGATAATTAACGTAATCAAGATAATTCTCCCAAAGACGTGCCTATGGGCCAACCTATTCAAGATAATCCCTCATTAAAATGTTCTTTCCAAAGGATTCGAGGTTGCATCACATGGGCGAAACTGACCACCGAAGTGCCCCCCATCACCCAAGCATAGGCCAAAAGCCAACCTGGCTACCCCCTCCTCCCCCCTTAGTCCTCTCCTGTGCACCTTCACTTTTCAGGAGTTAATAAGAGCACTGTGAGAAGCTATGAAACAATGGCACTAAAGACAGAAGTACAGGCTGCACAGTTGGGCGTATGCTTTCCCAGCATGCAGCGACGCCGTGTCCATGTGGGATGGTGACGGGCAGCATGCATCATGCTTGTGCACACCTCAGAAATAATTACCTACTCAAAACCCCAAAGCTGTGGGAGAATCCATCCCCATCGCTTAGCAATGTCCTCCTGAGTTAGAGCCTTCTTTAGAGTTTCTGGGATCTATGTCATCTTTCCTTTCCCACAACAGCTGGCCTCCTGCTCCTCCTTCAAGGTCTGAAGACTTTGCACAGGCTTACCTCCCCCAGTCAGACCTATCCCACTTTTGATTGCAGAGTTAGCAATCCATGCCACCCCGCTAAGGAAAGACCTATGGCTCCCCACCGTCTTCAGGGGGCGACAAAATCCAAACTCCTTACTAGGACTTATCAAGATCTTCAGGATATGACTTGTCCTCACATGCTCCTAAAAGCCATGCTGCACAGGCACTGTCTCCCACATGCCCCTCAAAAGCCACAGCCCCATTAGCCTACCGCAGCCTGTGGCAGTGGCTGATACTTGGCGCTTTTAGTGCACATTCACGATCCTTCATCATAAAATCGAGCACCCCCGTGATGTCAAGCTTGAGCGCGTGCTTTCACCACCAGGATGGGGCGGGAGGGGGAGCAGAACACAGGCGAAATATCTGATGCTTGTATGCTTACATCTCTGCCCATTCTCCACAAACCCAGAGAGCTAGTGGCCTGTGCCCAGAGCTGCTTCAGGCTCCTGCTGAAGCTCAGCTTTTTAAAGCCACAGTCATCCTGAGACCCATGAGTGTAAGAAACCGTTCTGGTTCTGCAACAGAACCTGGTCGCAACGGCTGCTGCAGGCATCAGTCACTGTTGCGCATGGCCTGATGCAGCTGCCTGATTCTCCCTGCCCTGGCCTTTTCAGGAGCTGATTTGCCCCATCAGGCATATATGCAGGCCAGTGAGACGGCTCAATAAATAAAGGCACTTGTGGCCAACCCTGAAGACCTGAGTTCAATCCCTGAGCTCACACGAATGTGTGCCCTTGGTTTGTTTGTTTATCTCATGGGGCGGTGCCTGTGGAAGCCAGAAGACAACCAACCCAACAGTGCCAGTTCTCTCCTTCCACCTCGTGGGACCAGGGGATCAAACTCAAGCCCTCAGCCTCAACAGCACCTTTACTGGCTGAGCCATCTTCCCAGGCCAACATGATTTCTTTAATCCACGTGTTAGTTTCGCTTGCACCACTGTGGTTTCAGAGGGCTCGGTCCTCAGTTGCCCCTTGTAGAACATCACATGGCAAAGGACATCTGTTCAACTAGGTGACCAACAGGAAGCAGAGAGAAAGGCCCATCCCTGTGACCTTTCTCTGCTACCTTGCCCCCCCCACACACACACAAAAGCCCATAGCCTTCTGAAACAACACCTTTAGCATGAAAGCCAATGTCAAAGAATGAGCCTGGGAGAGAGGGGACATTTCAGATTCCAAACAGAGCACTCCGCCCCTCACCCCCCCAAAGGATCATGGGCCATCTCACAATGTCCAGTGCATTCTGTGCTACTTCAAGAATCCCCCAATACTAAAAGTTCCCTGCGCTCCTGTGGCTTAAATGTGAAGTACCCCCCACAGGCTCACAGGCTCGTAGGTTTGAACGCTTGGTGTCAGTGTTGGTGGCACTGTTTTAGGGACATCATGGAGGGAAGCAGCAATAGAGGAAGACTGGAAACCTGTAGCCCCTAGTTTTGTTGTGTGATAAAATAGAGTGTGCCTGCACACACAGAGGGGCTACTAAGTAAATCACCCCTCAGAGGTCCCTCTGATCTCTTGGACCTGGTCCTGGTCCAGCTCTGATCCACCTTGGAGCTCATTTTACTAAACTACCCTTTCCTGCTGCTTCACATCTGTCTCTGTCCCATGCACGTTCAGGGGCGCTCTCGGCCCGCGCCCTCCAGTCTCAGAGCTGCACAATGGCAGAAGGAGCACATGGCAGGATGCGCTGACAGAGCAGAGAGTGGAAAGCGGCTGGGGTCCAGCGGCTGGGGCTGAACCAGGGTTTGGGGACAGCCCTCAAAGCTTCATCCCCTACTCTTGACAGCTGAGGCCCCCTTTTAAAAGCCCTATGGCCTCCCAAATGGGCTTCATCAGTCTGGGAGCAAACATCTCATTCAAGAGCCTTTGGGGGACATGCAAGCCCTAGCATGCAGCTGTCACCTGTCTTTCTCCACAGAGGCCCCACCCCAAGGCCAGAACCGTTCACATCTTCATTTCCACCATCCGGAAGTCTCTAAGTCACAAACATTTTTCTCAGTCCCTGTGTGCCTCCCCAAGGCTGAGTGTAGCTCTGTGATGGGGGGGAGGGGGCGGGGGGTGCTCTATGATCCTTGTGACCCTCCTGGGCATGCTGGCTCCTCTCTTCTTTTCCCAGGTTATCCTGTCTACCCCTCCCTCCAAGACTGCAATCTCTGTGCTAGGATTCATTTTGGTTTCCCAGTGTCTCATCCTCCATCCCCTGACACAGAAATCCCGGAGGGATGGCTGGCTTCCTTTCCTGCTGCTGTGTCCAGCCGTCATTTCGGACAGAGAGGGCGCCACTTGCTCTAAGACTCCACGAGCTGAGGGACCTCACGTTTAGAGACACTGAGACCTCTGTGACAGTTACAAAGGCTAGATGAAGAGCAGAAGGGTGGTGGCCCGGGACATGCAGCAAAGGCTGCATCTTGGAGGGTGTCTCTGGGCCCCTTTTACCTAAAGCCTCATTTACTTCCTGCTCACCCGAGGCTCGGTAACTCTGTTTGTTACTTGGTAGCTTTTCGGTGGATGTGACTGAGAAAGCAGCCTGGGTAAGGTTATGAAACAAGAGCTGGGAGGAGGACTTGAGGACATGACCCAGTGACGAAGGATCAGACCCCCAGACCCCGCCAAAGGGCTAGGCTCCAATGGGACATAGGCGGGACTGGGGCGGAGCCTCTCAGGAGGGGCGGGGCCTCCACCCACCTTCAGCCTGAGCAGATTGGTTTCACCTGCATCTGAGTATAGGCTCTGTCTCCTTGCTTGGAGCATCCAAGACCTGCAGGTCACGGCCCAAAGAGAGGGACTCTGGCCTGGAAGGTCCTGTGGCTCACCTAGGTCCTAGGATCCTGGACCATGGGATGAATCTGTAAGGATGCCAGCTTCATGTTTGAACCCGTGACTGAGCAGGAAGGTTGAGTCCGGACACTACAGCAGGCACAGAGCAGAAGCAGCAATCGAGGCCTCTCCCCATAGCTATACGCCTCCCTCCTCCCTCTTCCCCCGACCCTGCCCCACCCTCTCTATTCTTTATCTCTCTGGATATCTAGGTGTCTCCCATCTGTTTCTATCTCCCCGTGAGCCCTTCTTCTCTGCCTTTCTCTACCTTGACTCTGTGTCTGCCTTCTCCCTTCCCATCTGTCTCGCCATCTCATCTCAATCTCTACCAAACCCTGTCTTCGTCGCAGACTTGCTGTCTCTCTAGCTCTCCATCCCCGCTTCTCTTCTCCACTCTTCCTCCGTGCTGTGGCTCCCTCTTCCACTCACCCTCCCACTTTCTCAGCCGGCTTCCCTTTGGTTCTGTGGCCTTCACATTCTGGCCATATTTTGTTCCACTGTGGCACTTAAGATCCCCATGGCTACCCGTGCCCAGAAATAAACAGAACACTGATCCCGAGGGGCCAGGCTTGTGCCAGACACACAGGCCCGTTTAGGGGCACACATTTCTACCACCACAGTCAGACGCTTGGCAGCCTTGTCCCTAATGAGTCATGCTGAGAGTTTTGTTACTATAAAGCGTGTTTTAAAGATTTATGAAGGTAATGCATTCATTGCAGGAAAATTTGGAAATACAAAAAAAAGATAAAAAGAGACCTTTTTTAAAAACTTTACTAAGAATCCTCATCTTCATTTATCTCCCTTCAGTCTTTCATTTTCCAAGCTTTAAAACATGTTAAAATAAATGTTGGCTTCATCTGCATATAACATTCTCTTTGCCCCTCACCTGAGCATCTCTTGTGCCCTTAGAGACTCTGAAGAAGGTCTGCTTTCCCACACTGATGTCACTGCTCCTTTTGTGGCTTGTTGAGGCCACAGTTGACAGCTACTGTCCTGCCATGTGCTTGTTCTGTGGGTTGTGTCACTTAACCCACAGGTGGCTTCCCTGGGGACCGCCACTTTCCATGTTTTGCAGATAAGGAAGGGCATCAAGGGTTAAGGATATCAGATAACTTATTCACGGTCATACAGCTAGTAGGGCATAGGTCCCATTCAAACTCCAAAACATTGCAAACGTTCCCTATATGCCACCTTCTCACATGCACAGGTGTGCCACAGGTAAGCCTAGGTGGTGGCCTAGCCACTGAGCAATGCCACAGTACAGAGGCGCCATCTCTATCTGCCTTGATTCACCTTCCTAAACGGTAGAAGGAGCTTCCTATAACTACCTCTTTGCTAAACATCAGTGTTTGGGGCTACAGTGCTGTTCCAGTATTGAAGTACTGTTCCCTGTGGGCCGGGGCCTGGAAGAAGGGCAGCCAGCCCTTCACAGCACAGAGAACAACATAATAATTCAGCCCTTGTTACTGCTACTCTGGATGTCTCACAACAGTGAGACCCCATCTCAGAATACAAAAATAAAACCATGATTGGCAGCATTTGGACTTCAGGTATAGCTTAGTGGTGGAATACATGCTCAGCATGTATGAAGCCCTGGGTTCCGTCCTCAGCACCAAAAATAATTAAAAGATTGGCAACATAATAAAGATGCCTACTAGCATTGCCACTATATAGCAAAGAGCCAGAGATGGGGGTCAACGTTACACAGCAAGAAAAACAAAGTAGAGGTCTGGGAATTGAAGGCAAGGAATTTTAAACTGTCACGTGTGGACAATGTGGAAATCTACACAGAAATTTGAATAATAGAATTCACAAAAAGGTGGCTGGATATATGTAACATCAACTTATAAAATCAATAGCGCTTTCTCCTCACACAATAGCCATTCGTAACTCTAAAGAGAGAGGGAGAGTTGCCGGACATTATGGGCACTTGCAGCTTTTGCAGAGGACCTGGGTTCCATTCCCAGCACTCACATGGAGGCTCTCAGCCATCCTAACTCTAGTTCCAGAAGATTCCACACCCTCTTCTGGCCTTCGCAGAAGGTGTATATACATGCATGCAGACAAAACACTCATACATATTAAACAAAAACAGGCCTGGAGAGATGTCTTAGCAGTTAAGGACACTTGCAGTTCTCGCAGAAGGCCCAGGTTCAGTTCCCAGCACCCACATGTTGGCTCACAGCCATCTATAACTCCAGTTCCAGGGAAACCAATATCCTCCTCTGACCTCTATGGGTATCATCCATACATATGGTACATAGACATAAATGCAGGCAAAACATATGTGTTATATTGTGTGTGTGTGTATTCTCAAATAATAAAAATAAATGTTTTTAAAAGATATTATTCTTAATGTCAGCAAATAATAAGATAGAGCCAGTGTTCTATGAAAGATCCTATTACCCTCTACTAAAGGTGATAAAGAACTCTAAAGGAATTGAATAACCCATGCTGTTATATGGGGCTATTATAAAAATATCATTTCCAACTAGGCCTAGTGGCACATGTGTATAATCCTGGCACTGGAAGGCAGAAGCAGAAGAATCTGGAACTTGGTAAATGTATTTATTCCCAAATTTGTAAAGCTGAATGAAAGTTTCCACATGACTACCTTGATCATCAGAGAGAGAGGGAAAGAGAGAGAGAGAGAATTTTTCTCATTGGCACATCAGTGACTCCCAGAGTCCCAGTCACAAGAGGCTGCATTGCTGGCACCACAGTTCAGAACACAGAAGCTTGAACATACGGCCTGTGCATGTCCAGGAACTTGGACTCCGACATGAAAAGCCTCACAAGTCGGTCTAGGAGGATAAACTGTATGGCAAATGGTTGCTGGGAAACTATGGTCTTTATGCGGGAAGAAGGGAGCTAGGTACACCACAGGCACTCGCGGGGTCCAGGCGAGTTAAGGACCTCCGTGCAAAAGATGACCATTCAGCTGATAGGAACATAGAATGATATATTTGATACATGAAGATGAATTTGGGTGAGATCCTATGAACAAGACTTACAAGGCTCAAGCTACACGATAAAATCAATGTTTTCAAATTATCACAATTCAGAATTTTCAGTTCAGTGTTGGGTGTGGTGCACACATCTGTGATACCATCGTTCATGAGGCTGAGGCAGGAGAATTAAGAGTTTAAGACTAGTCTGGCCTATTGTCTATCATCTATCACCACTGACTAGGCATCGACAGAACACAAAGAAAAGGAAAAGGAGGAAAGAGAGGGTGAAGGAAACAGGGCATGCCACAGGAAGAGGCCAAGGAGACAAGTGCCCACAAAGCTGCTCAAACAAGCACATTACCCAGAAAACTAAAACTACATTAAAGTTCTTGAATCCCCTCAGAGTTATCTAGATAAATAAGCGTGTATAATAGGCAGCTGTCATTAAAGGCTTCTCAAAAAAAAAAAAAAAGAAAGAAAGAAACAAATCTTTCTTTCACACATAGCTTCACAGCTGTCCCATCTTCTATATGACAGCTTTACCCCTCCAAAATTCAAGCAGAAAGTTGACAGACCCTACAGAGGTTTGGGGGTGGGGAGGGGCTTTAGGAAATCACTGGGACCTTAGGAGGCCCTTAGTGAGTGAGTTGCTGCTCTCAAAGGGCTGGGTTTGTCTCCAGGAAAGTGACAGCTGGAAAATGCTCTTGTCCCTTTGGTGCCACCCACTTCCTCTCGGCTTCCTACCACAGCTGCAGCAGTTTAAGGCCTCAACAGAAGCGAATCCGATGTCTGTGCCCTGCTCTTTGACTTCCCAGCCTCCAGAACCGTGAGCCTAAATCCATCTGCTCACTGTAAATCACCCAGTCTCTGGCATAACGTTTCAGCCACAGAGTCTAGACTCAGACAATGGTATGAATATTGCCTTTCCAATAACCAAATGGTGGCGGAGACCATTGCCAAGCCTCGTCACTACGGAACAGACACCGGGATTTCGGCTCCGCTCCATGTACACCTAGGTTCAGACTCGAGTTCCTTGGGGAAGAAGAAAAGTGCAAAGCTGCCAGGGTGGGTGGTAACAGGCTCAGCACACCTTTGGTGATAGAACAGACTCAGCATACCTTTCCAGCCTATGGCTGATTGCAGCAGAAGCTAGAGCCAGCTATGCTGGCAGACATTTCTGGAAGCTGCAGCTTGAATCTGCTTCTTCCCAGCTTCCTGACTCTGCAATCTACCCAATTCCCTGAATAAAGCACTTCTCCCCTTTATCTTGGTTGGAGATGCTCTGTGACTAACAGCCTTGACCCACACGTTTCTGCTGCACACAAGAAGGATCTGTTGAATCAGCAGCTAACTATTGGGCCCTAGTAGACAGCCAAAATTCCTGTCAACTAAGAAAAGACTTAGTTTGTAGAGACAGACAATAAAGAGATGAATACAGCAGAGAGAGGGGTGGCTGGTGTAGACCTAGAGGTAAAGGTTTAGAGACTTCCATAGCTCAGCTAAGTGGTGGCAGAGGCCAAGGGGAAACGCTGAGGGTAAACACGTGGGCTGCTCCTTTGTGTAGGTGTGTCTGGATGTCTTTAGCCAGGGGCCCTGCAGGAAGAGCAGCCTCAAAGCACTGAGGCCCTGGGGTAAGTAGAGATTTGCTCTTTTCAAATAGTGTAGAGGCCTGTATACAGTTAGAATAAAGAGAGCCACGGCAATCCGACGCTCACCCTCATGAAAACCCTGCACATGTGAGTGTGTGTGTGCGCATGTGTGCACACACGGGCATGCACACACTGCCACGTGCCATGGGGTAAGGCATGTATCCTCACAAAGATGTCTTGGAGTCGTGCAAGTAACTGAGCTCTTAAACTAGAGCCAGAACCACACTCAACATGGGTGAACCTGGAGGGAAACACCCTGCAGAAGGAGAAATGAGAACCAACAAGAGAGGCTGACAGCAGGGTTCAGAGAAGGGAAAGTCACCCTAGAGGCCCATGGAGGCTCTAATTTCATGGGAGTAGCTGGAAATGTCAAGGGCAGAAGGAAACAGGTAACAATAACGTTTGGGAAAGAGAGGGGGCAGAGTTGTTGGGAACAATGGAGGAGGGCTGGCCTAGAGGTCAAGCAGGCTCCCCTAGTAAGGGAGATGAACGAACGGGGAGCAGGCTGGCCTTCACTGCATAGGGAAATGGAAGAATTTGCCTTTCAAAGGGACAGTGTGTCATGCACCAGAGGATGTGGGAAGATTTAGTCAACCTTCCCTTTCTTCTTGTGGGGGAGAGCTGGCATGCAGGTACCTCAGGGTGGTGAGCTGGCAATGTTCTCAGGCATGTGCTAATTAAATGTTGATTCTCACCTGTCCATACATGGCTTTTGAAACCCATCACTAAGAGAACCTGGTCCCCCAAGGCTTAGGATGTCCTGCTCCCAAAAGATACTTAATGCGGTTTGGTCCCAGTGAGGAGAACAAGGCACAGGATGTTCTTTGTTCCGCTGGCTCCCACTGTTACTGTGGAGAACTTCACAGCCGGCTCCCTCACAGCATCTCTGCTGGAGAGCCAAGGGAGCAGCTACAATGCCCCTAATGAGGGCAGGGACATTGAAATCCATTGTTCTGACTGCCAATCAAGTTAGGTAGAAAGAAGGGGCATAGCTTACATACCCCAAGAGAGCAAAGAGAAGGCTGTGTGACACCAGTTTCCCACCCGGATCCTCTGTGATGCTGGGGGCGGGGCGGGGACTGGCCAGAGCGGCTCAGCTTTCCAGAGTGTTCTCTACAGGGAGGCGGACGTCTGGAAGAGCACTTGTGGAAGTCCGGATACATGCAGCTTGGTTGGAAAGTAAAAGGAACTTGTTTAAAAAACAAAAAACAACATTCTGCTGTTTCTCTTAGAGAACTGGGCCTTTTGCAGCCTGCCTTAGTCAAAGCCCAAACGGGAAGCCGTGTTTGAATACACAAAGAATAAAAGCCAACCTTGCGTGTGGTTCCAGAAAGGTAGAATTGTGGACATAAAGCATGTGATGCTGAATGAATGTGATAAGCACGGCTCAGGCAGCAGAGTGCTGCCTGGCAGGCAGGAAGTTCTGGGTCCTGCATAAACTAGGTGTGGTGGTACATGCCTTTGAGCCCTGAATTCAGGAGATAAATGCAGGAGGATCAGGAGTTCAAAGCCATCCTCAGTTACACAGTGAGTTCAAAATCAGCCTGGGCTACAAGACAGCCTATCTTTAAAAAAAAAAATACAGAGTTTGGTGGTACATGCCTACAATCCCGACACTTGGGAGGCTGAGGCAGGAGGATCACAAGTTTTAGACCAGTTTGGGAAATAAAGCAAGGCCCTGTGGAAAGAAGAAAAGGAGGGAGGGCGATAGAACTAGAATATCTATTTGTCTGGTGAGCATATTAGAGGAAAGTGGCAACAGAACCCTGCCGAGTGACGTCAGAATCCATTTGGGACCAGAAAACTGGACTTGTGGAAGGCCGGATCATCAAGATGAGACAGTCTCTGAAACCCACCATTCAGGATACAGGCACACACGCCAGGGAACAGGACAGGCTGGTGCATGAGTGAGACCTTGCACGTATGCTTCTCCCTGAGCCAGCAATGCCATGTCCAGGGTTTGTCTTATAGATAAGACTCACAAAGCTCTCAAAGGTGTTTCCCACAACCTCCCATCAGCCCTATACCCATTAACCAAACTGAGACCCTAATTGACAATTTAACACCATTGGCTTTTATACCCAATGAAATAATGGTATTGATTAGTAATGCAGACCTAATGAAATCTGATGACAGAATGAGTTCCCTTGACAGCATCAATACAAAGGGTCCACAATAAATTGCTGGGTGAACAGCAAGGCCCCAAATGCAACCCCATTTATGTGGGGAAACGTCACCTGTCTGAGCCACACTCCTCTGAGGCCATTCACCACCTTGCAGGGATAGTTTGTCCCAGATAAATGGCTTTGTGGGGTTTTTTCCCTTTGTTCTTTAAATTTCATTTTCTCTGTCTCAATTTTCACAAAGTACACAAGCTATATTCACGACCAGAAGAGAATGGAAACATGTCCCCACAGATGGCCATCAGAGAACCCCGTGGATACATTCCTATGAATTAGCCACCTTCTGTGTTCTCCTTCTCAGCTTTGCTAGTTGAAAAACTCCATGTGGTACCTGTGTGCATGAATAATATGCTCTGTTGCAAAAATAGAAAGCCCTGCCTGCTCTGGATTGCAGAGATAAGAGCCCAGTTTGCTATAATGTTTTGGGGCTGAGGCAGCTGCTCGTGACATAATCAGGGAACCAGACCCCACTTATCTACTTCCGCTAGCATCTTTTGTATGGCTTTTATCATTGTCACAAAAATGACTGCTTCGCTTCCAGTCTTCTCATCCACGTTCTGCTCTATGTGGTTCTAGAACTAGCTATATAGACTCGGCTGGCCTTGAACTCACCAGCCTAGTCTATATAGTCTCCCAGTGCTAGATTTAAAGGCATGCACCACGACACCCGGCCACTATCACCTTCTCTAGCAAGATGTAGTCTTTATTATCCTTGAAGGGGGGAGAACAACTATCCCCAAAGACTTTGACCTACATTTTATTGGCTCAAACTGTGACCTGAGATGACCATAGCTACAAGGGAATTGGCACACAGGATTGTACTAACAGGAAAGAACAGAAAACAGATAGGAATGGAACTGTCCATGGTGCATAGCGCCCACGGGTAACCATCTAGGGGGGAATAGTTGATACTTCTCAACTTATTTAGACTGATATATGAGCCAGTTCCCCAATGCTTTGGTCCCCATCCCAGTCCCTGCAATTCTCAATTGCCACCAACACATTCTCTCCCCGACTACAATCGTTAATCTGTCACTATATAGTAAGCACAGGATACGACCCAGGGATGCGTGACTGATATTGAAGGACATGTCTCCCCAGCTGTGATGAGACCCCATGGCCCTCCCTGCTGACTGGTCAGCACATTTGGTGGCCTGACTGCTCACATCACTCAGTGCCCAGCTCTCCAGCCTCGCCTGGATGGGCACTGTCAGCTTTCATCTCTCTGACCTCCATTTTGCAGGACCTCTGTCCCCAAGTCTTGTCACATTCTCTTTCTTAAGGTCATCTCCTTGACTCATGTCTGGCTCAGAAGGCACCTGTCTCTTACCATTTGTGCTGATTCTCATGTTCAAGCACTCCAAGTCTTGAGGGGCCTTTATTTTCTCCCCATAGGAGTGGCTCAAGGCTTAAGTTCTGCAGACTCATCCAGGCCAGCAACTTGAGGGCACTGACGAGGGAGTCTGTGCTCTCCTTGCCAGAATTCTCTCCTTCAGAGTGACTGAGATGCTGGGGTGTTCTTCCTGAACAATGTGCCTGACCTGACACAGCCGAGTCACTGCCAGGGACGGACTTACGGGCGTGATGACAGAAGGAATAGGAGGACTGGACAAACAAAAGCTACAAGGAGACAGACTTAGCCCAAGCATGGACAGGCGTCTAGTGGAGCAGAGCCCACTTCTGCCTCACAGGACCATCTTCCCAGGAAACAGTACAGAACTTTCAGAACACACAGACCCGTTAGAATATTTCAGGAGTGCACAGTCTGTATTCAGCCCAGCCTAGCTGGGGCCTTTAGCTCCTCTTTCTCGTCTTTTTCTTGTTTCCTTGAGAAATCTTCTTTTGGAACTATGTTTCCCCACTGGCAGGCTTACCATCATGTTCCTGCCCTCTCAGTGAATCTGGTCCTCCCCCAGCCCTTTCCTATTATTCCTGCTGAGACAATGTCGGAATCCACCAAAGAGGTTGTTATGAGTTATTCACTCAAAGGTAACACAAAGGAAAAAAGTTATCATGTCTGGGGCGGGGGGACAGGCTTTAAAGAGGCGGGAGGGGGAAGGGGGAGCAGGATAGCTGTGATGTGCGCAGAACGGGAAGACTGGTGGTAGAAGGCTTCAAGTGCAGATAGGAGATGAGAGAAAGAGGAAGGAAGGAACGTCAACCAAGATGAAAGACACATGAAAACGCCATAAGGAAACCTAATGCTTTATAAGCTGACTTAAAAAAAAAGTTTTAAAATGGCATCATGTTTGTGGAGTGAAAGCTAAGACACATGAATAAACTCATTCATCTCAAATCCTGCTGACTGCTTCTCTCTGCCTGTAGCAGCCACAGTAGCGGTGGCTCACAGAAAACACAGAGCCCCCAGACACAAGAGACCCTTTCCCTGCCAGGGTGCTAGGCTGAGCTTCTGAGCTGTGCTCCCTGCCAGCCATGCAGCTCACACTCCTCAGCCAAGCATGCACCAAGCTTTTACTGTAACCTGCCCTGGAGCACAAGCCCGGTGCCAAGTCATACCGCCCACTCTTTATAGAAGCGCTGTCGCCAAGGTCACGCAGCTTGCTCATCCAAGTTCAGATCCAGCACAAATCGACTCATCTGCAAAGCAAGGCTTTGCTCCATTCCACACCGGCCTCCTTCTCTAAGGGACGGACCTAACTGGTTCTACACACCGGTTCTCTTTCCCTGTGTCCAGCCTGGAGAACTTAGTTCAGAAATTGCTTATATGTTCAAAGCCCTCTTGTCCACTCTCTAGTCTTCCCAGCCAAGAGATACTTAGAGACCTAGCACTTCACCCAGCCCTATGGCCCTGTACAACTGAGAAAGTCTGTGCTTGGGGAAACCCTAGGCCCGTCATGCCTTGCTTTGAGCCTCTTGCTTTATCACAGGACAGGACTGAAGGTCGTATCCCACAAAGCTAAGTTGAGCTAGCAAGTTCAAGAGCAAAAAGGTTTGGTTTTGGCTCATAGTATTAAAGGATTTCAGTCCAGGGTAGATTGGCCCTGTGGCATTGATCCTGTGGTGACACATCACAGCAGGAACACGGGACAAAGCAAAACTACTCATCTCATGGATAGGAAGCAAAAGAGAAGGAAGATGGCTCAGGAAGCAAAAGTGCTTGTTGCCAAGCCTAGGGGCCTGCGCACAGTTGCTGGGACTCACTCGGTGGAAGGAGAGGAGCAGCTCCCATCTGACCCCTTATGTGTGCCGTGATGGACACACAGGCACATGCACAAATGAATCTTTAACATGGAATTTTAAAAACCAAATTGAGAGAAAGGAAAGGAAGGTGCTAGGGTTTCATCCTCCCCTTTAAGGGCATGCCCCGATGACCTAAAGATCCACCTGGCTCCTCCTCGCAAAATTTCCACCATCTCTCAATGACACAGCTTTGGAGACCAAGCTTTCAACACAAAGGCCTTTAAAGGAACTTCATCAAAAAAAATCACTGCAGCTACAGAGTCTTGAACACTCGGTCTATAATTTCATTCCAAATTCCACATTTCAAGAGGTAACTGAAAATTATGAGCATCCCCATGTGTCAGTAATGGAGGAGATGAACCCAAGAAGAGAACCTACAAGACTGATGTCTGCCACAGGATGGCCCTGACCCCTAACTCTCATAGGCCTGGGAAGTCCAGGCCAAAAGAATCTGCTTGCTCCAAAGAAGAGTAACATTGAGATTTATGTACAAGGCTGTGTCATAAAAACGAGAGAAAGAATGGTAATAAAGACATTCATCAAGATAGTGACATGGACTGGGGTGTCGCTCGGTGGTAGAGAGCGTGCCCAGTATGCTTAAGGGCCCATGTGGAAACTAAAAATAAAGAGATCTTAGTGGCTAAACCCCTAACAATTCAAGTGACTAGGTAATAATTGCACTAGATTATAAACTAAATAAATACATAAAATAGCCTTTTAGCTTGGATGGTAGCAAGCATCTGTAATCTCAGCACTTGGAAGGTAGAGACAGGAGGACCTTGAGCCCAAGGGAAGCCTGGACGACATAGCGAGACCCTGTCTAGAGAGGTGTTGGTGACGAGCAGTTGAAAATGATATCCAAATATTTCACCACAAATTCTTTCGGAGTTAGTGAAGCAACAGCCCAAATAAGAGGCAGTGAGAAAACAGGAGGATCTGACAAGATGCAGGAAGGAGCCACATCAAAAATAAATTATCATGGGAATGAGGACATCACTGGGATAGGCAGTGGGGAGCACGGCTGGCGCAAACTGAGGAAGATCAGGGAGGAGATGAAAGAGCCCTGACTGGTCCTCCCGGAGTGTGAAGAGACCTCAGCAGCCAGGAGGACGTGGATGTGATCCCTTGCTTACCTTCTCTATGGAGACATGTCTATCAGTCATCAGATATTCCTTTGTCCAACTCTTTTGCTTGTCCCCTTTTTGAGACAGGCGTCATGGTGTAACCCAAACCAGCCCTAACCCCTGTCCCAGCCCTCCAAGCGCTAGAATTACAGATGTGATCCACCACGTACTGTTTCCTCTTCCTATTCCATTACTGTCGGGTTTCTGTCGTTTATCTGCTTTCTATTTTTGAACAGGGTCTCATTGTGTAACTCTGGCCTATCAATCTGTGCAGATCCTGACAAGCTCTGAATCCTCTTTTCCAGGTTTAGATGCATTCCAGACAGGGTAAACTCTATGGTTTAGATGCATTCCAGACAGGGTAAACTCTATGGTTTAGATGCATTCCAGACAGGGTAAACTCTATGGTTTAGCATTTTGCTCTCTTAAAAGTGTGTTTTTTAATAGTTTCTGTTTTGGAAAATTTTAGATTTGAAGAGGAATATTAAAGATGTTACAGAACCCTCTGCCCCTTATCCAGCTTCCCCAATGTAGACATGGTAAATTACCACGGTGCATCCATCCAGATAAAGAAATCAGCACTGGTGCAACACTATTAAGCATAGACTATTTAAATTCTGCCAATTTTCCATAATAATGTTCTTCTGAGTCACCACAGGACAACCAGGTCATCACATCTCATTTATTCACCTCCTCTAGGCTTGCTTTTTTTTCTTCATTACCATTTTTTTTGTTTGTTTGATTGGTTGAGTTTTGTTGTTGTTGCTGTTGTTTTGGTTTTTCGAGACTGGATTTCTCTGTGTAGCCTTGGCAGTCCTGGAACTCACTCTGTAGACCAGGTTGGCCTCAAACTCACAGAGATCCACCTGCCTCTGCCTCCCTGAATGCTGGGATTAAAGGCATGTGCCACCAAAGCCCGGCTTTTGTATATTTTTTTTAATCTTTTCTTCCTTATGACTTCTTTGCCCTCACATTCTTTCCTATTTGTACAAAAACTCATTCTGAACAAGTTATGAGTCACAGATGAGGAGAGAGAGAGAGAGAGAGAGAGAGAGAGAGAGAGAGAGAGAGAGAGACCCTCAGATGCATTTTGGCTGGTGTTTCTGAAAGACTTACTAGGGATGTGTGCTTTGGGAAGTGCCCTGCTTTAATGTGCCCTGGTCCTTGCTTGGTGGTTGAGGCATATGCTTCTAGCATACCGATCTATTCTCATGAGAACGCTAGTGCTTTTCCTTCCCTTGCTTGCCTCTTTGGCATCAAGTCCCTAAGTCTAGCCCAGACTTGGAAGACGTACCTGGAGGAGCTGCTGTCTGCATCCGCTGGGATCCCTCTGCTCAAAGCACATCACCCTTCTCTCCATTGCACTCACGTATTTAGTCATTTATCGGTTCTTACCCATGGCTGTTTATTTTATGTCTTAGTTCATAATCCAGTTCTGTTATTGTTTACTTTGTTGCTCAAATTGTTCCTGCTCTAGACGCCAACAGTTCTTTCCAGTGGGTTCCTGTAACCTTTTGACATTCCCCCGCGGAGCTTTTATTATTTTCAGTATTTCCTGAAGGAGCCCTTGATAAGCAGACACTCCTTGCTTTAATGTAGCCGGCTGTGCTAGCCTTTTCCTCCGTGGTTCATGCTCATGGTTCCCTCCATTGCTTCCTCAAAGTGTCTTTGTTTTGCCTTTCACACACCGAGTGCGATCAGGAAGCATCTCATACAGAGCTTCTAGAAGAGGCAAGTTCTATTTCTGGACCGGGGTGCTGGTTGTATGGGTAAATTCAAGTTTGTAGGGACAGGCACATTTAGCAGCAAGAAATAGACCATGAACAGCTAGAGTCAGGATGCAGGATAAGGAAGAAACAAAGATGAGGAGCAGAGGCTCTTTTTTGCACATCTGCAATGCTCTGTCCAAATGACCCTGCACAGCTTCCTGTGATTCAATCGCATGCCTCAGGAGAGGTCACCAGATTATTCCAGGTTAATTTAAGGATAGTCATATGGCCTAGGTAGGGCACAATGGATGCTGGTTTGATTCTTTCTGTTTGAGAGTGATTGGGCTGCTCTGATGAGATCCACATCTGTAAGGATTGTTGCGTCTCTAGCTGCCAGTCACTTTCTTAAAGCCCCAGAGAGATGCTGAGAAAGAATAGAGCCAGTGCAGAGAGGAGCAGAGCCACCGCTTCAGAGAGAGTCCCCAAGACACCAGCTAAGCATCTATCTCCAGCCAGACCTCAAGCCAGTGAGGCCCTGGCTCTTCCATTTTAACAGTTGGAAAATTGTATCTTACTTAGCACGAGCTAGGCTGAGATGGGTTTCTACAGCTTGAAGATACATGGAGTCTTGACAACAAAGCTTCAGTTAAGAGGAGGAAGTCGGGGGAAGAGAATAGTTGATCGTGAAGTAGAGCAGTGCTTCATCAAACATACAGGAAAAATGAAAAATGTAGGAGAAAAAAGAGCAGAGGGGTAGGGTGGAAAGAGTAGAAGCAAGCTAAGAATAAAAGCAGGAGGGGGCCCAGCACCTGGGCGGGTCGTTCCAGCACTCTCTGTACAACCCCTTCAGAGTGATCACACACCGGCAGAGCACAAAATCCTGAGTGTCAGCCATTGTCCTGGTCTTTTGCATAAATGTCACCTCCTCCATTAGAAGTTATTTGAGGTGAATAAGACAGGAAGAAATCCATGAATGTTGGCGACCCCCCTGTGTGTAATGAAATGATGGAGGGGCCTTGTCTTAGTTACTTTTCTATTGTTGTGAAAAGACACCATGACCAAGGCAATTTATAGAAGAAATAGTTTATTTGGGGCTTACGGTTTCAGAGGGTGAGTCCGTGACCATCGTGGTGGGGAGCATGGCAGCAGGCAGGCATGGTGCTGAAAGCTCACATCTTGAGGCTCAACCATGAGACAAAGAGAGCCAACTAGGCATGATGTGGACTTTTGAAACCTCAAATCTTGTCACCAGAGACACATCTCCAACAAGGCCGCACCTCCTAATCTTTCCCAAGCAGTTCTATCAGCTGAGGACCAAGCATTCAAATACACGAGAACCGATCCCATTCTAACCACCACAGTACTCCAGAAAGAACCAGTCACTGGCCTCTTGCTGCTGGACAGCAGGCCACAGAACCACCACGGTGAAGGAAAGTTTGTGTTCCCAAGCCCACATGTAACCTCCATCCCTGAGAGATCACTGGGTAATTAATAGGATGGAGACAAAGGGTCTGGCCATTATCCACAGTATGGGTCATGGTGTAATGAATAATTCCCCAGAGAGAAGTTGCAACTCCAGAGACTGACTGGCTAAAACTGGCTAAAGACTATGGAAAATCTGGAATGTTATGGTTTTGAGCCTAGTTATAATTTATCACCAGCAATCTCTAGCCTACCAAATAGCTATTACTTGCCTACCTCTGTAGACTTAATATTCTGGTAAGCAGATACAAACCTCTGAACTGTATTACCTTAACAAAACCCTATCCTCCACCAATAGAAGGGCTAGGAATGCTCTCAGACACCATCTTAGCCTACAGATGAAATTCCCCCATCTTGCTTTAACCCATCTCTCTGATGTTTCCACCAAAGAACTTTGGGGGTGGGGGGTCAAGATAGGGTTTCACTGTTTGGCTCTAGCTCTCCTGGAACTCGCTTTGTAGACTAGGCTGGCCTCAAACTCACAGAGATATGTCTGCCTCTGCCTCCCAAGAGCTGGGATTAAAGGTGTGCACCACCACTGCCCGGCTTCACCAAAGTACTTTCAAATTTATAACTTTCTTTGTTCTGTTACTATAAAACTCCACAAACCTGCTTCCTTGTTAGAAAACATAGCAGTGGTTAACCTGAAATTGTGTTTTTCTGGGCCATGGCCATGTATATTTTGGTTCCAGAATAAACTTTCTCTTGCTCCCTTTGAGTTGAGAACTGTGTTTTTGCCTTGATGATGCCTACCAGATTACTGAGAACCTCTTCCGAACTGAGCACTCACCTAGGACACAAAAATCCTGACAGTTCTAGCGTCCACCTCATGTCAGGTCATGCTATCACCAACCCCCATTGTATCTTTCCCAGCTCTCTGAGTCCCTGACCATATCCTTTCTGTTGCCCATGAATGCTGTTGATTCTCACTCTGAGCCCTATCTTCTTTCAGGCAAAGAGCACTCCTATGAGCCTAGTCATGCAGAGAAAGAGACAGCACCATGAAACAGATCTACTTTCTGCTACAGCAGCAACTCCCCCCTGGAGTTCCACGGGGCTGAAGGATCTTGTGTCTGCAGAGCACAGCCATGGCTATGGCTTCCTGACTCTGGCTTGCTGCTAACATGAATGATCCTGGAATCTGCTTGCTGGGTTGCTAAAGAGGTTCCTTGACAGGTCCTTTGTTGCACCAGCTCTTTGGTGTGGTTCTGGGGAGCAGAGGCTGAGAAACAAAGCTTCTGATTCTGAGATGTCTGCAAGTCCCTAAGTACCCAATTCTTCATCTTGAACTCCTTTCCAGATTTAAGTCGCTATAGTTGTGTCTATTGTCTGCAAGTTAGTTCTGCCTGAAATTTTTGATGGAGGAGAGGATCGAAAGGAAGAAAAGTAGACAGAACTATGTGCTAGAGGAAGAGAGAAATCAAAGAGGCCGGAGTCACAGTAGGGAAGAGAAGAATGTAGGAAAGCATGGACAGAAAGGAAACACAGGGAAGATGCGAGCACGCAGATAACCAGAAGGTGTATTCACATGAACCGTGAAAGATGCAAATTAGAAAAAAGAGTTGAGATGGAACTGGAAGTGGGAGCTGAGAGCCAGGGGAATGCGCCTGTGATCCCAGCATCAGGAGACAAGAAGTGGCCGAGTAAGAGCACAGTCCAGTCTGGGCTGTATAGCAAGATCTGTCCCCAAAAAAAGATAGAAAGAAAAAGGAAAGAAAGAAAGAAAGAAAGAGAGAGAGAGAGAGAGAGAGAGAGAGAGAGAGAGAGAAAGAAAGAAAGAAAGAAAGAAAGAAAGAAAGAAAGAAAGAAAGAAAGAAAACTTTTTTTAAAAGGAGGAAGAGAGGAAAGGAACGAAAGGAGGGGGAGGAGGAAGTGGGGAGGGAGAAGAAGGAAAGAGTCCGTCCCTGTATCTAGCCCGCAGTCTGAGCCGTGAAGGATGGCTCAGTAACAAAACTGAAGGCTTCTCTGCCCTTAGGGAGATGAAAGCTGGGGAGGTCAGTGGGAAATGAATGGAATGCTCTTGAGAATTGTGGGAAATGGCATAGCATAGGTGGGAAGGCATGACATTCAGAGGGTAAAGAGCTCCTCTACCATCTAGGCTACTTTGGATGCCAAAGGCCCGAACTTCGGTGTGAAATTCCCAATAGACTCGAAGTTCCTGGAAAAGCTTCTCTAACCCTTCAACCATGACACATAAAGGTGACGCGTCTACTAATCAGGTACAGGGTCATGACAGCGATGAGGCCTAGCCCACATTCATTGTGAATAAAACGCTCTTGACATACAAAACAGCTGGTGATGTAGCTCAGTGGGCAGAGGGCTGAGCTGGCACACCAGAGGACCTGGGTTTGACCCCCAGCCCTACCTGTGGTGGGGTGGTGGAGGCACACACACACTGTAGTCTCAACCACTGCAGACGCGGAAGTTGAAGGATAAAGAGCTGGTATCAGACTTCTCCACCTGACTGAATCTCAAAAGCACATAAAACACTGTGCGTTGGAACGGCTTCTGCAGCTTTTGTCAGTTGTTGTTGTTCAAATGGACCAATGAGAAGGTTTGGCAACCGAACAAGGGAGGTGAGATTATAATGATTCTATTTATAAGCCGGAAAAGTTCCTTGGGATATTTCTAGACTATGGAGAGCTTGGCAGACACCCAACACAAGAGCCAGGACCTTGAACTATGTACATGCAATTAATTAAATAACCAGTGCATCCACCTGGACTGGTGGATGTGACTGATTCCCTGTGAGCTGCCAAGCGAGTGCCCATAGGCAGAGGATAATGACCCCAGACAGAGGACATTTATAGTTCTTGGCACGCATTCTGAGTCCTTGTTTCCTCCTCAACCTTCCTAAGGGTTTCAGGCTTTCAGAAAGAAACTCATTTATAGGTTTCAGCCATCAGAACGAGGCGTGAAGAATCATCTTCTGCTCTGCACATCCTGGTCCAGAGTCAGCAGTTTCTCTCTGACAGCTCCTCAGACATATGGACTTCCTACGAGATGCTGTAGAACTATGCTCCCTCTGGACCCAGCTTAGCTCCCAGCCTGGGGCAAGACCCATAAGATTACTCCAAAGAACCAATTAGTCCAAGAACATAGTCAGACTTCAGAAAGAGCCCAGAACTGGCAAAAGTGCTTGTCGCCATGTTCCAGGCACCTAATGAGGTGCCTGCCTCTTGCCTGACATTGTGCTCAAATTCCTTAGTGTTTCTTGATCCTACCTCTCACCATGCATAAAAATCAATTCAACAAGGATCAAAGCCCTAAGTGTAAGATGCCAACTCATGACACTATTAGAAGAAATAGGATAAATCCTTCAAGACATTGGTCTAGCCAAAGACTTTCTCATAAGACCCCAGAAGCACAGGCAACAAAAGTAAAAATAGATAAATTAGAAGATAAAAATCTGAGAAGCTTCCTCATTGCAAAAGAAATATTCAGGACAAAGGGACAACCTGCAAACTATCTCCAGACTGTTCACTAATAAGAGACTAAAATCCAGAGTCCACAAGGAACTAAAAATGCTCCATAGAAAGGAGAAAATAAATCTCATTTAGAGATGGGTAAATAATTTAATAGATACTTCTCCAAAGAAAACAAAAGGCAAGAGGTATATGAAGAATGTACAACATCCTTAACCATCCAGATAAGAACCCCAGTAAGCTATCCTCTTACCCCGTTACTGCATCAAAAGGACAAAAACAGCAAATGCTGTTGATAAAATAGTAACCCAAGCACACTTGCATGGCTTGTGTATTGGGGGCTCAGTCCTCAATGTGGGACTGCAAAGAGTGGTAGGCCCTTTAAGGGGTAAGACCTTGTAGGAATGCCTAAGGCCAATCTGGGGTATGTCCTCTGACAGGATTAGGGGTTTCTCTCAAGAGGGAGTTTTTGGGCTATCAAGATGTCTTAACAGATAAAGGGGTTTGCAACACAGCCTGGCAACCTTAGTTTGAGACCCAGAACCTGCATAAAGATGCAAAGAAATAACCAACTCCGCAAAGTTCTTCTCTGCTTTCCACACATACTTTATGGCACATACTCATAGCAAGAAAAACAATAGAGTTGCTGGAGAGATGGCTCAGAGATTAAGAGCACTTGCTGTTCTTCCAAAGGACCTAGGTTTAATTCTAGCACCCACATGGAAATTCCCGGCCATCTCTAACTCCAGTCCCAGAAGATACAATGCTTTTTTCTGGCCTCGTCAAGCACTATATGTGTAGTACACAGACATACATATTAAATGGATAAAGGAAGGAAGGGAGGGAGGAAGGAAGGATGGAAGGATGGAAGAATGAATGAAACGTTCCTTTCAAGCCCTAGGCTGTCTGTTGGGGCCAATGAATAAAGTGGGAAGTGAAAAGGTTTTGTGGGAAAGTAGACAGAAACAGACTCAGAAGTTGAGTGTTCAAATAGCAGGGGCCCCAGTGTGCATGCAGTCCATGAAGCACACTGAAGAAGGGGAACACCAAAGAGTCCCTGGGTTAGAACCTCTGAAAACTGCACCCTCAATGGACACACTACACAACTCTCATGTGCCCCCGAAGTCCTAGATTTCAAATATGGACACACTTCGCAACAACACTCGTGTGCCCCTGAAGTCCTAGACTTCAAATATGGAAGAAAAAAATCATTGGGCTTCAGGTCATATAGACCACAGCTCTTCACATGGGGCCACAGGTCAGTTCTTCTATGGTCCTGCATTACGCCAGAGGACAACAGAAGAAGTATCCTGAACACTCATGGAAGAAACTGGAAATCACACAGCCTATGTGGAAAGGCTACAGAGCAGCGTCAGTCATCAGCTCTTCCTGAAGAGAATGCTACAAAACTGACTTCAGATAGCAGAAATAATTGAGACAGCATCAACACTGGGATGGGAAGTGGGCATGAAACCACAAGCTAATGATGAGTATGAGGGAGACTGGACAGGAGGGCAAGGCTAAACAAAGATGGAAAATAGTCAAGAGATAGCTCATTTAGTCAAGTACTTGCCTTGAAGCATAAGGACCTGGGTTCAAAAAGCCAGTTATGGTGGTGCTTGCATGTTGACCCCAATACTCAGGACACAGAGAGGAGTGAATCCCTGGTGCTTTCTGGCCTTTCAGCCTAGCCTGATCGTTGAGCCTCAGGTCCCAGTGAGAGACAGTAGGTGGATGGCTCCTGAGGAACCTGAGGCTGTCCTCTGACCTCCACTGAATGTGTGTGTGCATGCATGCATGTGTGCACACACAGATGCATCACACTCAGGAGAGAGGGGACAGAAAAGGAAAGAAAAAGCAATAAAGCTAAGCCTGCTAATCACCACAAAAGCAGGCAAAGAAAGCAGGGTGAAACTTCTTACATGCTGGGGTTACATGGAAAGGAGCTAATCAAAACACAGCAAACTAACAGTGCTGCATACGGAAACAAAGACATGGGCTGGGGAGATGGCTCCATAGTTAGGAGCACCGGCTGCTCTTACAGAGGACCCAGGTTCATTTCCCAGCACCCACATGGCGGATCACAACTGTCCATAAATCCAGTGCCCTCTTCTGGCACCAGACACTTCACACAGAAAAATAAAAGTAACCAAATCTTTTTTTAATGACAAAATCAAAACCTCCATAAATACCAGAAGAACAAAACTGATATTACTGATATTCAAATAGATGCAGGTGCATGTGTCTATCACAGTATGTATGACAACACGCTGTACCAGAACTGAAGGCAGACGTAGCATATAAGTTATGTAAATCTATGGAACTGGGGTCTACTCTCCTAGTAAAAGAAAAGGACTAATATGCATTGATTTAAAATAAAAAGTTCAAAACTCTAATAGTATGCTATATATCATATATTTCTAAAAACTGAGATTTACAAAGGCAAAAAAAGAAGCTTTTAAGGGGGAAGAACGTGAAGTAGGTGGGTAAAGAGCAAAGGGACAGTCTGGGAGGAAGAGGAAAAGAATATGATCAAAATACATGGTTGAAATTCTCAAAGAATTAATGAAAACATTGTAAAACAAAGGATATAAAATGGAAAACATGACTGAAAGGTGTAATAGCCAAATAACAGGCATAAAGGGATCGATTCAACAAAACGGCTCAGGGTGCCTTCCACCAAGCCTGACAACCTGAGCTCAATTTCTGGGACCCACAAGTTCTCCTCTGACCTCCACATGCACCCACATACACAAATAAATAAGCAAATATAATAAAAATATTTTAAAGCATGGCCACCATCTTGACATCCAACAAAGCAGAATTCAGACCTAAGGGCATTTACCTGAGGCCGAGAAAAGGGCACTATCCACTTCAACAGCCTGTAAGTCGTGGTGAGGTTTGTGTAAGTGCTACTTGAGAATGGGATGCTTGACAGCAACCTTCGAAAGCAGAAAGAGTAGATGGGAAAACACACAAAACATGCTTTTGGAATAGCAAATCTCACTCCAAGACCAATGAACCAAATGGCTGACTAGCTGGATGGATGGACAAATAAGTGTAGATCTTACAGGTAACTTAAGACATTTATATATCACCTGGATTGTCCTTTGGAAATGAGAGACTTCTTCCCCCACCCCCTGCACAGGCCCCAGAGGATGTCCCTCGGCTGCCAGCTGCCTTGATTTGCTTCTGCCTGAAAAAAAAAAAGCCAAGGTGACATCTCCTTCCAGGGCAGCTCCCGTCAGATGATTGATTACTGTGGGAAGAGAGTTCTGAGCCTGTCTTCCCAGCTCAGCATCCCTAGAGGTCCTTTCCAGCCCCACAGGACCCTGTGGCCTTGGCTAGGTCTCTGTTGAGATGGTGTCATAACTCAGCTTGTCCCCAGCCCCCACCCAGTCACTCCTACTTCCTTTTCCTCTCTTACAGTATATGAGAATCTGCACCCAGGAACTTCCACCTGTGACAGAAAAATTTAAGACACTGAGATGTTGTTTCTCATCTATAAAATGGGGCAAAAATCCAAAACTGTGACAGAGCATCTGTTGGTAAGGTTAGAGAAAGGATTCCCACATTACCAATGGAAAATTAAGCAGTAACTTACAAATTACACGTGTATTAACCTTTGATTCAGAAAATCAGGGGATTTGTTCCAAAAACATCTAGTAAAAACATGAAAAAATACACGAGTAAAAATAGCTATTTATCGTAGAACAAATCTTGTAATAACAACTAAAAACTGTTGAAAAAATTAACAACCAATAGGGAAGTGGTTAGGTCACCTACTGACGTGTGCCTGAAGCAACACGAAGCAGAGGTGAGTGACTTTGTGATAATGTGTTGTCATTTCCTGGTCCTGAGATCACAAGGAAGAGGAAAAATGTATGGATGCTCTCATCCATTTAAAATATGAGTAGAACCCAGAAACCAGATGTTCCGGTGAGCGGCACATGGGAGGTAGAGGCAGGAAGATCAGGTATTCAAGGTCATCCTTGGTCACATAGCCAATTGGAAGCCAGCCTGGACCACATGAGGCTCTGTTTTAGAAAAGCAAAGATGGGGCTGGGAGAGCTCATAGGTAAAGCGCTTGCTACTCAAGGATGAGGACCTGAGTTCCAATCCCCAGAAGCCTTGCAAAGCTGGACACAGTAGCGCATATCTATAATCTTAGTGCTCATACAGTGTGGTGGAAGGTGAAGACAGAAGAAATCCCCAGTTGTTCAAGGGCCAATTAGCCTAGTGAACTCAGCAGTAAACCAGAGACCCTGTTTCAGTCAAGGTGGAATGTGAGGACTAACCCGTGAAGTTGTCCTCTGACCTCCACACACATGTCATGACATGTGATCACCCTTCCCACACACATACATGAACATGAACTTGCAGACAGAAGTTTTAAAATATGTTTTAAATTTTTTAATTGAAAAATGAAAACCAGGTGGGAGGTGGTGGCACATGCCTTTAATACCAGCACTCAGGAGGCAAAGGCAGGTGGATCTCTGTGAGTTCAAGGTCAGCCTGATCTACAGAGTTCCAGAACAACCAGGGCTATATAGAGAAACCCTGTCTTGACAAACCAAAAATAAAGATAAAAACCAAAATAGAGTAAGTATTAGGGTATCTACATACACACAGACACACATACATATATATGCATGTACACATGCACATTTACTGACTTCTAAAAACGCTAAATGAACAACAGAAATCACAGTTATCCATGGAGACACTGATGGGATAGAGGTAGACACAAGACTTCTTAGGAAATGCCATATTTTGTGGATTCAACTTTAGAACTAGACCTAAAAAGTAAGCCTTAAAAAATGTTCAGGGAAGTTACACAAGCAAACTGTAACAGTATAATACAGTCGCCCAAGCAACGATTACTCAAGTACCTTTGACACCATAATTTGGCCTTGATTCCCTAGTGGGATGCAGTCAAGAAGCAAAACGACTTCAGAAATAGTACCAACCATTTCCATTGCTTGTTAGCACACTCTGAGTCACAGTGTGTGCTTGTATGGGACCAAGGAAAGCAGCTAGAGTGTTGGCGCCACTGAGTGAGTGCTCGCGCCATTGAGTGGGTGGTGGTGCCTCTGAGCGCAGGCGCCATTAAGTATCAAGATCTCCTGTTGGTGGATTTCTGCATAAAAAATAAAAACATGAGTTTGTGTTTGGGCTGGGCTACATAGTGAGTTTGAAGACTTGTCTTCCCAGAGGACTCTAGGTTGTGTCAAGGCAACAGCTAAAACTAAGAGAGTTATATGTAAACATGGAGAGATGTGGGGTCACAGACTGAATGACTCAGGGTAAACTCCTTCTTACCCAGAGGAAAAGCCACAGTCCAGCCTATTTGGTGAGAGTGCTAACCAGGTTTAACCAAGGTGTGCTTCAAGGATTAGATGGGTCCTAAGCTGGGCACACGGTGAGAAGCAGCCAGAAGACCTGCATTCTAGGCCTGACCCTGCTCTTCCTGGTCTATTGACCTGGGACAGCCACAAACACCCCCTCCAACTGGGTCTCCATTCCTCCATCTCTGCAATAAACAGGTTGAGCCTTGACTCCCTGATGAGACTTCCAGCCTGGATGTTGAGCCTTGACTCCCTGATGAGACTTCCAGCCTGGATGTTGGCCCCAACAAAACCACCTCGCCTTCAGGTCTCTGTCACCCATCAAGTGCTCATGACATTGGCCTTTGGTGACATCTGCAAACAGCCAGCCTTCACTGAGCTCAGGGACAACAATGGGCAAAATTAAAACCTCAGGCATCTATTTTCTAGACTTAGGAGCGAGAATGTCAACCAAGATGCATCCAAGAAGTACCATCCTGTGGCTGGCCTGTGCGTGCCCACCGCGGGGAGAGATTCTCTAGTCGTTCCCACCCCTTTGTCTCCATTGCAGTCTCAGCTTCAACCTCCAGGAATTTATAGCCGTGTTAGGGAGACAAGACTCACACCCATTCCCGCTTTATTTGTCACCTCCCGACAACAGCCTCTGCCAAACTTATCCCCAAATAACTTGGTTTCCATCAGGTCTGTTTCATAATGTTTAACCTGTGTTTTCAAATTCAACCTAAAAAGAAACAGATCACTTTGCAGCTGGCCCACAGTCCCCTCCCTGTCCTGTTTCATCCAAAACCAGGTTGGTTGGGCCACCTCATGTCCATCCTGTCCCCAAAATCTCCCCCTTGTGGTTACTGCTCTCTTAGGTACTTGCAAGCTGATGCAAGAGCTTCATGCTCCGCAGAGCCACATGTTGGGTGCCACACAGTGTCACAGTGGCAGCTGGTACTGTGCATCAGCGTGTGACTTCACTTGACTTTTCATCAGACTGGCCCCGAGTGAGGACCCAGGGGACCATGGCCACACTCAAGGTCTACTTGCAGACTTTTTTCCTGCTGCAATCTTTATATTAAATACCCCCCAAGTGGCAGAGTGGGAAGAGAAAGGGTGAAGGGGAAGAAGGAACAGGTTGTTTCCTTATCTTGAGTCCGCCCTGCCGTCTGCATATAGACTCCAGGGGAGATGAGAATTTCAGGTAACCGGGAAACACAAGGGCCTGTGGAAGGAAACTGCTTCTACTTGGAGATTACCTAAGTCCCAAGCTATGACTCATACAGGACCCTGGACTTACTTAGGAACGCTTTCAGAATTTTGCAGGCAGGTAGGTGGTGGATGCCCTCTGCTACTGAAGAAAGTGAGCCTCCCTCCCCCAAGTCTAAGTTCTACTTGACCAACACAGAGGTAGGGCCAGGAGCAGTCACAGGAGCACCTCCCCAGAACTGGTGGCACCCCACAGCCAAGGAGAAACCTGGAAGTTATGAAGATAGAGAATAGGTGGAACCAGCTGAAAGAGGGGGTACCGGCTGTCTCTCAGCTCCTTCTCATTACACTCTGGTCCCGCAGCCTCACAAGAACCCTGGGCAAAGCAGCACTGAAAGCCTACCCGTATTTTAAGCAAGAACCTTTAAAGGAGAAGACCCTGTGTTATTCTTGGGGCTTGTCTCCTTTGTGCTGCAATCTGTATTGATGAGGCGTCCCCAAGCCTGGCTAAGCTAAGAGTTGTCACAGATGGTGTTCCATGAATGCCACTGTGGACTGACAGGGCCCCCAGAAGCCAGGTGTTGGAATCAGAGGCATAAAATGGCTCTGCTGAATGCTATAGAAGTGGGCCCATCTGGGCCTGGAGCCACCTACCCATAACCTTAGAACTCACGACATAGAGGCGGGAGGAGCAGGAGTTCAAGGTTCATCTTCAACAACACAGTGAGCTTGAGGCCAGCTTGGGCTACATTGAGACCCTATCTCAAAGAAGAGGGTCAACAAGATCGTTCAGAGGATGTCTTAGATAGGTTTTCTTTTATTTATTTCTTTTCTTTGTAGGGAGGGTATTTTGTTTTGTTTTGAGACATAGTCTAACTATGTAGCCCTGGCTGGCCTGGAACTAGCTATATAGTTTGAGCCCAGGTTGGCCTCAAACTCGCAGAGATCCTTGTGTCTCTACTTTCCAGGTGCTGGGATTAGAGGCAATAGCCACCAAGCCCAGTTTTAGTTAGATAGTTAGGGTTTTTGTTGTTGTTATTGTTTTTTTGTTTGGTTGGGTTTTGTTGTTGTTGTTGTTGTTTTGGTTTTTCAAGACAGGGTTTCTCTGTAGCTTTGGAGCCTGTCCTGGAACTAGCTCTTGTAGACCAGGCTGGTCTCGAACTCACAGAGATCTGCCTGCCTCTGCCTCCCGAGTGCTGGGATTAAAGGCGTGCTCCACCACCACCCGGCCGTTAGTTAGGATTTTCATTGCTGTGAACAGACACAGTGACCACAGCAACTCTTATAAAGGAAACATATAATCGGGGTGGCCCACTTACAGTTTCAGAGGTTCAGTCCATTATCATTATAGCAGGGAACATGGCGGCGTGCAGGCAGATGTGGTGCTGGAGCTGAGAGTGTTACATCTTGCAGGCAACAGGAAGTTGACTCAGACACTGGGTGGTATCCTGAGCATAGGAAACCTCAAAGCCTGCTCCACAGTGACACACTTCCTCCAACAAGGCCACACCCACTCCAACAAAGCCACACCTCTTAATAGTGGTTATGGGGGCCAATTACCTTCAAAGTACCACAGTTAGGTTTTCTATTGTGTTATGTTAGTCATGGTTCTCAACCTTCCTAGTGTTGTGACCTTTTCATAGTTCCCCATGTTGTGGTGACCCCCAACCACAAAATTATTTTTTATATATATTTTTTTATTTATTATGTATACATTATTCTGTCTGCATGTATGCCTGCAGGCCAGAAGAGGACACCAGACCTCATTACAGATGGTTGTGAGCCACCATGTGGTTGCTGGGAATTGAACTCAGGACCTTTGGAAGAGCAGGCAATGCTCTTAACCGCTGAGCCATCTCTCCAGCCCACAAAATTATTTTGTTGCTACTTCATAACTGTAATTTTGCTACTATTACAAATTATAATATAAATATTTAATATGCAGGATATCTGATGTGTGACCCTTGTGAAAGGGTCATTCAACCCCCAAAGGGGTCACAACCCACAAGTTGAGAAGTGCTGCTCTAGAGGAACAGAAATAATGGAATGAAGTTGTACGGGCTATGGCCCAACTAGTCCAACAACGACTGTCAACCAACAGAAAGTCCAAGGAGCCAGGAGGTGTTCAGTCTAGGCTGCATGTGTCAGCTGGTCTTCACAAAACACCAAAATCCTGAAGAAGTAGGCTCTAATGCTAGCAAAGAAATGAACTTATGGAGGCTGAAGAGATGCTCAGTGGTTAAGAACACTGACTGCTCTTCCTAGAAGTCCCAGATTCAATTCCCAGCACCCACATTGCAACTTACAACTGTCTGTAACCCCAATTCCAGGGGACCAGACAACCTCAGACATACATGCAGGCAAAATACCAATGAACATAAAAAATAGATAAATTGGGCTGGAGAGATGGCTCAGAGGTTAAGAGCATTGCCTGCTCTTCCAAAGGTCCTGAGTTCAATTGCCAGCAACCACGTGGTGGCTCACAACCATCTGTAATGAGGTCTGGTGCCTTCTTCTGGCCTGCAGGCACACACGCAAACAGAATATTGTATACATAAAAAATAAATAATTAAAAATAAATAAATAATAATAAAGAAAACAAATGAGCTTACCAGCTAGATTGGGGACAAACACAAGTGCTTCTCTCTGCCATGTCCTTTATACAGGCTGCCACCAGAAAGAGTGGCCCAGATGTAAAGTGGCTCTTCCCACCTCAAAAGGCCTAGATTTAGGGTGGGTCTTCCCACTTCAGGTGACTTAATTAAGAAAAACCCCTCACAGGTGTGCCTAGTCACTTGAATTTTAGTTAATTCCAGATGTGATCAAGTTGACAACCATGAAAAGCCATCACATATGATAAAACACTGACCGAAAGCAACTCGGGAAGGAAAGGGTTTATTTCATATAAAAACTCCCAGGTCACAGTTCTCCCCTAAAGGAGGTCAGGTCAAGAACTCAAGGCAGAGCTGAAGCAGAGGCTGTGGAGGATGCTGCTTATCGACTTGCTCCTCATAGCATCCTCAACTTGCTTTCTTAGACAATCCAGTACCACCTGCCCAGGGGTGCCAACATCGATGGTGGGCTGCACCCTCCCACATCAGGAAAATGCCCCAACACACTTGCCTACAAGTCAATCTGAAGGAGGCATTTTCTCGGTTAAAATTTCCTCTTCCCAGGCGACCCTGGCTTATGTCGAGTTGACAAAAAAAAATCTAACTGATACAGTCTTGCCACCAAGCCATGATGACCTGGCTTTAATCCCTGGAACTCGCATGGCAGAAGGAGAGAACCAACTGCCATAAATTATCCTCTGACACGCACACCCACTGTGGCACAAGAACTCTCTCTCTTCTCTCTCTCTTTCTCTCTCTCTCTCTCTCTCTCTCTCTCACACACACACACACACACACACACACACACACACACAAATTAAAGAAAGTAAATAACCCATAACAGGTTAAGGAGGCAAATAAGAGAGAAAGATTGAGCTCCGTGAGGCAGAGTATATTCCTACCATGTTCAAAATCCTGAATTCCATTCCAGCACTGCAAAAACTAGGTGTGGTGTGTGTAGCTATAACTTCAGCACTGAGAAGGTGAAGGCAGGAGAGCCAGGAATTTTAGGTCATCCTCAGTTATGTACAGAGTTTAAGGCCAGCCTGGGCTAGAGACCTTGCCTCAAGAAAAGTAAGCCAGTGGAACCAAATAGAAGACCCGGATATCAATCCACACATCTTCGAACACCTAATATTTGATAAAGAAGCAAAAAATATCAAATGGAAAAAAGAAAGCATACTCAACAAGTGGTGCTGGCATAACTGGATATCAACATGTAGACAAATGAAAGTAGACCCCTATCTATCACCATGTACAAAACTCAA